>CABFWB010005386.1:15741-45576 GCA_902151455.1 Timema bartmani | reverse complement strand
GTCCTTCCCCCCTACCCATACATGAATAATTAATTAACAATCATTAATAATCAAGAAAAAAAAAGGCCCGCACAAGTACCAACATGTTCAAGGTTTGGAGGGGTTGTAGGGGATGGGGTTGTAGGGGAGTGGGGTCTTAGGGGGAGGCGGCTGTAGGGGAGGAAATTTCGTAATAAACTGGAGGAGATTTTGTAATCAGAGTGGAGGGGTTGGAGGGGGTGGCGGGGAGGAGGGAGGGGGGATATTTATAGCACCCAATCAGCGTCGGGGTCAAAGGTCAAAGTGGGCCAGCTCACCCCGACAGCTACTTTTATATCCATGACTGTAAAATCAAGAAAACTTTTATTGTTATTTAAAACTTAATATTTAAGGAAGAATGTTCACTCCGTTTACCCTGAAAGGTACCAAGCAGGCTTACCTTGACAAATTACACTATGACCCTAACTTAAAGTCATACCATAGTGAAATAATTCAAGGTAAACTTGATACATTACAAGATAGACTAAGGGTGTATGAAAAAGTGAAATTAACAAAGCGGAAGACCCATGTTATTATTAAATTTAAAAACAATTTACCTTTTTTATTCTACAGAAACAGAAATCAATTATTTATTTCCTGGTTTCTATCATTATTTTGACAAATAAATTCCACCCCAAAAAGCTACAAGTAAAATAAAATAAAAAAATCAACGCGATCCATCCATAATCAATGTTACTTGGGGGAAAAAATTGGATAAAAAAACGGATACGAATGCATTCAGGTCAAACCGGAAATGTAAATAAAATACAAAAAGTTGTTATAAAAATAATTATATAAACTAAAAACGAACGTTGATAAAGTGACTTTAAATAAATAAAATATGCGTGGATTTAAGCCCTAAAGTAAATAAGTCAAACATTAATTACGTTTCTATCGATATTGTTACAAACTAGTCAATTATAACCAGACGAGAATTTGACGAGCAGCGAATGAATAACAATTGAAACAAATCAGACGTGATTTAAAATCAGAGTCAAGAGAATTGCCCCCTAACAGCATTAAAAAGGAGAGTAGTAAAAAAATCGGCTCATTTTTGGAAGTATAATGAGCTCATTAGTCATAATATCATTAACCCTGGCACGTTTCTACATATGTTATGGTTTAAATTTAATAAATTTTTTTTATAATTACTGGGTTCATCTAATTGAATTGACGTCATTCACTAGCAAAAAAAAAATATTTTGAGGTGGCCTTGAACGCTTCAATATCAAACTAAAGAAATGCTATCAAGCTAGTTATGCTAGATGTATACTACATTACAATTCATTAGATGGGGCTGTTTTCGGGCTTACAGAAGTGTATGTGGGCCCACGGACTAAACATCAAGCTTGGTTTTTGTTTTTCCTTAATAGTTTCCCACTTTCCCTCCATGAAAATGCGCTTAGATTTATTATCAACTCCACATTCCTCATCACTATATAATTGATGTAGTTAAATCCAGACTAGTAGTAAGACGCGGTACAAAAATAATGTACTAAATTAAAATATGTTCAACTGCAACAGAAAATGTCATGTAATTATTATTTAGTGTAAATATTTTTTTTGTATAAGCACATGTTCATGACCTTAAGAAATTATTAAGAATGTACAAGTATTTGTTGATAGAAAATGAAATTTACCGATCATGGAAATAAAATCATTTATATAAATTTAATCTTCGAAATGTGTCGCTCACGCCTTGCTACAATTGAAACACTTTTTATTTATTTATTTAGCACCGCGTTTTACTACCCGTTCGGGTTATACGCTTAAGTACTATTTACGCTAATGCGTTGGGAATTGGGAAGGTTGAATATAGAGGAAGTGAACCCAAATTTGCGTGAAGGGAGAGTGGGAAACCATTTAGGAAAAACCACTCCCAGTTCACCCGACTGAGATTCGAACCTCGATCTCCCCGTCCTCGGCAGTCGAGCTCAACACGACTAGCGCGTTAGCTAACTGTGCCACCGAGGCGGGTCACTTTTTATTTGTATCGTGTGATTTATAATAGTCGAGTGTAGGGAATGCTCATGTTGATATCAACAGTTGTTGAATTTCTGTCATGAGCATTAGATGGCAAACTTTTAAACTGGAGATAAATAGCAGTCATTTAAATTCCAGGACACCGTTAACAAATATTCTACAACTGTTGAGGTCACCACGAGAAGAAAATTAAACTTTCCGTTTCCACTGGAGAATTATCTGATTTGTTTTGACCAAGAAGTGTTTTGATATTAAAAAAAACTGCACAAACACCTTTTCTAGCGTCCCCTACACTCCCACCTTAAAGCCTTCAAGCTTATTTATCTCGATCTGTTAAATTTCAGATCTCAACTGTTCCCTCTCTCGAAATTAAATCTCTCGAGATCTCTGAATACAGTAAAGATTCCAACCGGAAGATGTTCGAGGGAATTCAAAATAACGTCGGAGAATCTCTTTAGCGATATATGTATGATAAGTGCTTGTGTTGTATCAAGAAGTTTAAAAAACTCAGGGTTTGCTTTGTGGGGACGCCGGGAAACCACTTGGTTCTGTTAGTTACTCAAAGGAGCCGAGATTTCCGGTGGGGGGCCCTAACCATAACACTGATATTAGCGCTCTACTAACATTGGTACAGAGAGCAATAACGGTTCAACTCTTCACCAACGAGTTACACTGACTGCCGTTAGGGTGCACTGACGTGGCTTACCAAGTCTTATATGTGTGCGAAGGTCACATTTTAAATGGGAGACAAATCTTCTAAACAAGCGAAGAAAATTCAAAGTTGAAGTCAATGATAAGTATTTTGTTGTTGTCTCATAAAACTTATTTTGATTTTTAAATAGCCCACTTCAGTGGCCGGACAGTCTAAGGTGTTAATCTCATGTCAGACTGGCCTGCTGATGACAGGGATATTGAGGTTCGAATCCCGGTCAGGTTTTCCGAAATTGTTTCTCACTCTCCTTTCACGCAAATGATGATAGATTGCCTCTAATATTCTTCCTATCGCATCCTTATCCCATTAAAGTAATTATCATATGTGCGTATAGCGTGAAAAGTTAGTAAGATGTGGTGGGGTTAGTAAAAAGGTTTAGAGGGGAAAAAACCATACCATATCATTTTATGTTGATATTTCTGAATTTATCCATGCCTTCGTTTTATATGTAATTTAATCACTAATACGAATAAATCGAACGGGTAGTAAGACGCGGTGCTAATAATAAATCACTAATCGTTGTTATGGGGCAAGACATAGGTTTTTATCACTTTCACACTCCAACCTTAAAGAAGAGATGTCTCAGCCCAAAAGAGCGTCATGTTGTACGTATCTATATTGTTTTTAGTACTGTTCTTTCTCTAAGGATTCCTCAGGGGCTGGATTAGGATTACATTTGTATCCAATATTGAGAGTAAACTATGGCATTTGATGTTTGAAAACAGTAAATAACTTAAGCCTTACTTGAAATGCTGTTTAGTAGTTGTCATAAAAAATGAATAAGTTCTTGTTGAAATAGGTCATAATTAGTTAAAATATTTCTAATGTTTTCATAATCTATCGAGCTTTTCTTTTTCCTTAGAAATGTTTGAACGATGCGAAGGTTATTCTTGTTGTCGAAGATGAGTTGGAGGATATTTGAGCTTCAACTTTGACATTTCAAAGCTTCGTACACCCTTACTAAATTCTTATTTTCTAGTATTACTGGGTGACCTGGTGGTCTAGGGGTAAGGTGTCAGACTTCTGTGCTGAGGAGCCGGGGTTCAATCCTCGGTCCCAGATGGATTTATCTGATTAATAAACCCTTCCTTCACCTCTAATAAGATGTGTATTAATCACAACTTGTGAATACGAGGAGTGCCAGGTCTCCACCGTGGTTTGGATTCCACGTTAAACTTGTAGGTCCTCCATTTCATCTCACAATCACCCTACCATTACACATTAGTGTAAGTGCATATAACCCGAACGGGTAGTAAGAAGCAGTGATAATAATAATAATAATAATAATAATAATAATAATAATAATAATAATAATAATAATCTAGTACTACCTTTAAACAAATGCTGTCTTATAATGTCACTATTTTAATTTATTTGCGCACTACGCCATATTACTATCCATCTGGTTTATCCACATGCTTACACTTATGAAATGTAGGAATTAGCAAAATATTATTTGAGAAAGTGCACCAGCATTTTCATGGAAGAATAGAGACATTATTTAGGAGAAAAATAATTAATATTAATGTATATAATAGTTTATTTAAAATATAAAACTTTTTAACATATCTTAATTTCACTGTTGGTAACCAAAGAATTCATAAAACTACAATTTGATAAGTTTTCTGTTTTGAGTTTAATCTTATATTTACCACCACCCTCACGGTTAATCCGCTGAAAGATTGATTCTTTAAACATAAAAACCGTGGTATTCTTAGGTTCAATTCAGACAAATTACATCGATTTGTTTTTCTTTCAAAACAAATAAAATGATTTTGAATTGAATAATAACCCTAAAATTAAAATATTTTACATAAAAAAAAATCATTAACTCTATTTAATACCACGTATTAAGCAATAACTGTTTTAACTTCACGGATTAGTTTTTCTTTTCAAATAAAATATCAGTTTAAAATCACGCATTTTAAATAAGTAATAGACTTCCATTAATTAATATTGAGTTTTATGAAAAATAGTTCCTAAGCGGAAAAGAAAATATTTTCATTCGTTTTAATAATAGACAAAATATTTTTAAAATGTCCAAACTTATTTTTATTACTATTTATATTAATTTAAGTCGATGGACTACTTGAGTTTAATATTATCAAGACTCAAATAAGTTATCATTTTGATACTTGATTTAAACTAATGTATGTCAGTGACATAGTTTTGAAAGCGCCTTCAACCAAATAAGATACTACTTATCATGAGAATGTGTAAGATAGGCTAGTATAGAAGAGTTTAGCAGGCACTAAGAGAGTTTTTACTCTGGTATAAAGGATAAAATTATTTATTTACACAATTTTTTTACAAGAAACTGTACCAGATCTTGGTTATATTGATTGCACACACATTCTAACTGGATTCTGTTCACATGGCATCAATGAATGCACATGATACTTTAACAATGGGATCGGAGTTTTGCCTTTTATATAGTTAAATAATAATCAAGTAGATTTTAAAATAATATTTACAATAAATATTTATTTACATATTCATCCTTAAAAGCTATTACTATGAATAAATGATCATCGTCAATTATACGATTGATTTTTAAACAGTAAAAAAATCTCCATATTTAGAGTTCAGTCTCCTATGAATTTAATTTATATTTTGATATGATCAAGTATTTAGCTATTAATCAATATACATTAATTCATTTTATAAATACCAAGTTCCTAGTAACCAGGGTTTCTACAGTAAAATTTTTCATGGGAAAAGCTTTATAAAAAAGGTTTTTTCGCGGTCATTAATGATAACATTAAAAAAAAAATCGTATATATATTGATATTATACATAAAAAGTAACATATATTTATGTCAAAAGTGTCAGCTGCAGATAACATGACTTTACGTATGAATACGTGAAAGGGGTTCAATTAGCTTTTCTATCTGGCAAATAAGGTTCTTATTATGAAAATTGGACTGTATACTTACAGCTAACAGTTAAAACTGTCTATAAAATACTTGTACGTGCACTATTTCCTACACAATACACAATAAGTTGTGTGCTCTACTATGGCTTGATGCGGCAATGTAGATCTACGTTTGAGAAGAAAATTAACTGTTACAACAAAAACAACAAATTATTTCTCAAATTATTTTTATTTTACACGAATTGGTGATTTAAAATAAAAAGAAATTAAATCTGTTTAGCTTGCTTACTGCACATTTAACTTCGAATTTGTGTGAATGGGTAGTTTATCACCCGTACCGGTGTACACTCCGTTTATCCTGAAAAAGGTATCAGTCTCACCTTTACGAACTACACGTATGTCAATCCAACCACGAGGTGAAGTGGTCAGTGCGCCTGGCTACAAGTTTGATTCCCGGCTGGTACCTTGGGTATTTTTCTCTTAAGAGTAATTATCCCAACGGTCACCAGGGGTTGATAAATTAGACTTGAGTTAGGTTTATGACTCCCACTGGACCACATCTTCATATTCACTACCACCACATCTATAGGTGTACCCTGGGCAACGCTCTGTGCCACCAGAATGGCGAAGTCTATACACAGGTGACCGAACTGGATGCCATATCCCTCCTGGTCAGTAATACCATACGATAAAATAATTAAAATAAAAACTAAAGTAGGTCTGCTGATATTTATTACTGAACCCACTTCGGTAATCGCATGGTCTAAGGCATCACTCTCGTAATAGACTATACTGTAGCTGACGTGCAGATTGGGGTTCGATCTCAGTCGGGTGTACTGAGGGTGTTTTTTTCCTGAATGGTTTTCCACTCTTCTTTCACGTAAATGTGATACACTTCCTTTAAATGAAACCTTATTCGTACCTAACACATTAAAATAATTAGTATATATGCATACAACCCTAACATGTAGTAAAATGCAGAGTTAAAAATATAATAAAAATTTACTATTGGCATTAAGTGTAATAAAAGAAAAAATCATCAAGAATTTAAAAAGACTACTCATTTTGAAAAGAGAAATAATCATTTTCAAAATATAATGATTTTGTTTTGACTTTTACTGTCCTCGCCATAACAAATTACTAGTATATGTATATTTTTTTAAATTGATGAAATTAATGCTAAATAGAAGCCGCGATAATGGAGGAAGAGCCTATGATTGATTTGTAATTTATTATTAAAATACATCGAACGTGACTAATAATACTGTCCCGAATCGTCGAATCATGTTCCACCAGATAGCAACAAATCTAAAAAAATAAAATGGTTTCCCCCATCTACACTTCCCCCCTTCTGTTTACAGCGAAACATGTCATGATCAGCCCAATTACACCGCAAGGGTCGGCTTACCAGAATGACACGGTGGCTTCAATTTCAAAAAAAAAAAATCAAATGTTGAGGTTTATGGCAGCGCGATGCGTTGCGGTGTGAGCTTCGAAAGACCGCAATTTAAAACAGAACGCAATCGGTAAGCTACAATCCGACTGGCCAGGTGTACATCTGTGGGTAGGAGAGGTCACCGGTTGATTCACGCAGGTCTGTCACGAGGGGAATGGGGGATTATTGGTACCTTAGATGCGGTGCTGAAAAAAATATATATAGTAATTACACTATTTTACATCCATTACAGTTTCCAGCCTATGTATGGTCTGGGCCAGTTTTTTTATTCAAGTCATATTTTTCACTACCGGCTTGCTAGGCCTGTCCTTGCTCCATATGCTTAACTTAAAGCTAGAACGGACACATCAACCAGCCCCCAGCCGTTAATTCATCAATGTGAAAGAGTAAGCCCACATTTACTCAATGATGAATTTTTCAGCCAGACTGGGAATAGAACCTACAACCCGTAACTCAGTAGGCAGACACGCTACCAGCTAAGCTAAGGTGTTGGATTGTAATTACATTTAGAAGTCATAAGATAAAATAAGTTACCTTGATCACATACGCACTGCTTCAAACGTGGATTTTTAATTTTCTAACTGAAACAGCTATCGGTTAAGAGTGTCATATTAGAGAGGATTTTTGGGTGGGGGTCCTTTCCCCCCCTCACTAATTATGCTCCAGCTCCACTGGGGTTTCTTCATCAATAACATACGTACATAATAATACTGGTATTGTTAATTGACAACTATGTTACTCTTAACGGCACAAGGGAGCTTCCCTTAGCTTTGACACTCACAAATGAGTTGTATAATTCTATGATAGTTGTATTTACAAATATTTCTCGCAGATAAATCATTGGTTAGGGCCAGTCTTGTCCTTCGTTTCAAGGTTTTTGGGAGTTTCAAAGAATACATTTAGTCGCTGTAGGGAAATTAAATTTTGGCACGTGAAGAGATTCGAGAAATAATTAATTTAAGCTCAAGTCAAGTGCATCTAATTTTAGTCTTAATTTACGTATTAGCTTGCATGCATTGTTTAGTTTAGTAAAAGTAGCAAAAATGTATCAATAAATGTACAAACACAAGTCTGATTGTGTGAATAGAGAATAACTTACGTTCTTCCACCTCTGGTATTGGGCTCATTTTGAGAGCCTGGTGAGCTGAAATTTCTTTTAACCACTATCAAAGTGTGTCCTGATTTTTCAAGGTTAGGTATGGCGGCTTTTGATCCAGCCCAAAATCGCTCTCTGGCATACCAAAATGTTTAACTAGTGGAATATTTACTGTATATTAAGGTTGAGTGGAAGTGGAGGCTAGGAAAGCCCAGTGTTCTTGCAGTTTTATGGAAAAACATTTCTTTCTTCAAAATAAATCAAATAATTCTCCAGTACAAACATAAAGTTTAGTTTTCTACACATGGTGTTATCAAAAGTTGTTGAATATCTATAATGAGCATAGCGGTATCAGATGACAAACTCATTAAATTAAAAGAAAAAGTTGTCACTAAATTCAGGACAGTCTTGACAGACATTCAAGAAATGTTGAGGTAAACATGTGAAGGGAAATTAAACTCTACGTTTCTGCTGAAGAATTATTTGATTTGTTTGACTAAAAAAATTTATATAAAACTGCAAAATACTGATCTTTTCTCACGTCCCTTTTATTACACCCTTAACTAATTTCTTTAAAATAAATCCTTGTTAGCGTTGTAGCTAAGAAAAGACTGTGCCTCACAGAGGGAAGCAAGGCTTAACAGTACTCTACCAGTAAACTATAATCTCCTCCTCACTACTCATTTAAACAAACAACACATAAGATAATCTAATATTCAAAATTATTATCATTGGATTTAAAGGGCCAATATAAACGGAAAAGGGGGGAACAGTTTACTAGTACAATCATGGCAAGCCTTAATTTCCTTGGAAAACGCCCAGAAACTATCCTTAAGTCACCGTTGAGGTAATAAGATATACATTTTTTATATAATTAGAGGAAGCTATTCAGTAGTGTCATGAACAGAGATAAAATTAAAATGGAGCATAAGTTATATATAATAATTGATTACTTATTTAATTAATCCTTCCTCCCCCTTATAAGCATTAATACCAATTCAAATTTACGTCCAGCAAAATCATATTAATTTCGATTAGTCTCTGCTTAATCTAATCGGTATAGTTATAGCATAAAATATAGGGCTAGTATTTAGGTCAAAGTAATATATTATAACTACCCACTAACATAATAAATGGTAATATAATTGGTAGAGCGTGGTAGTTCTTTGCCCGTGACCACAATCGTTGAAGCCTCTGAAATTAAATTTTCAAAAAACTAGCTAAACCAAAAGACCAAACTAATGATATATGTAATTGTACTTTTTTTTTTGATCGACTATAAAACTTTTTTTTCTCTTCTAATATGTTGATACGAGCATTAGTGCTGGTCCACATTAAATGATGGACGTCTTTGTTCCCTGCACAAATGGGTATTAGTGAGTGTCGGCGGTTTGTCCGCCGTTGACACCTATACACAGTACTAGGTGTGTATTCACTGGAGGTGATTTACTACTGCACTAGAGAGTGCTAGATGTATTACACAAACAACCACCCCCGCCTCCCCTCCATACCCCCTCTCTCCCTCTACATATATTGTCTTGGCGAGATACACGGGCAGCATTCATCACACGTCGAGTAATGACGCGTTAATCGGAGGGTTAGAAGAGGGAGGTATTGACCCACATATTATAATGGGAAAGGTCAGCTTTGTTGGTGTTCTCTTTGTGATTTGGGAGGTTTGGATTCGACTTGGTTCGAATCCTGGTATGTTGCATTACGAATACTGTTTTACACACTGTACGGGGCTTTCAATACTCTTCCTAGACGAATGGGGCTAAATTTACTGTTGTTGGATTTTTTCACAGCCTAAATGCCCGTTCTGTTTGTACGCATATGTACCAAATCACGATTATGTGTAATGTAAAAGTAAGGTTAAATTTGGAGAAAGTGTAGCCGTATTTGCGTGAAGGAAGGATGGAAAAAAATTAGGAAAAATCACCCCCAGTGCATACACCCTATCAGGATTTGAAACCCAATCTGCCCGTCATCGAAGGTCTAGTCTATTACGAGAGCGACGTCCTAGACCAGGGTGGTCCAACGTTTTTCACCCGAGGGCCAAATCTGACCATCAATTTGCACCGCGGGCTGAAGATATATTTAGTAAGCCCATTAACTTAATATAGGCCTAAAAAACACTTAATACACAATTAAATTCAATACTTAATATAAATGGTATTTTTTGGTTGATATAATCTTTGAAATTTATCGCCAAACAAGTTTATTAATTTCTCAAAAATGTATTGTGTTATATGCACGCACAAACACTTTCACAAAACAACTTAGCATTATAAATATATATTTATACATATTTTTACTGATCAAGTAAATGCATAGTCAATTGCAATAGTGACATTTTGAAATTCGTATTTTTATTTGACTCATTAACTTTTTCATTTTACTTTAGGATGCTGTGAGGACCATATTTTTAGTTAGTGCGAGCCGCATTTGGCCCGTTGGCCACCAGTTGGATCACACTGGCCTAGAAAATTCAGATACCAAGGCGGGTGTTGTCACACTATTAACACTTGTGTTAAAATTATTATTTTTTATAAAGTAAGCTTGAGCTGAGTAAAAATGGGTGGTGACTATTTTAATTATCTACTTACCGGAACTCGGCCATAAAAAGTTTAATAGACGTTTAGAGGTCTACATGTTTTTTGAAGGCAATTAAGAACACTGCCTACGTTAAGGAAAAATAATTGCACCATTATGCAATACAAAAAAAAAAAATTTTTAGAGCTTCCATTATTATAAAATAATCTATGTATATAATAAAACTCTTAGGTTTGTCTGAGAATTCTATTTTCTGTCTGTTTGTTTGTTACCAGAAAACTCAAAAAGTATTCATAAGATTGAGACCAGACTTCCGTTCTACTCATCATTTTTCAGGGAACACGGTAAGCTATAGTCCTATACCATCCCGCTATCAAATCAGTGAGAACAGTAATTTCGAAAAAAATCGGGCGTAAGCAGTACACATAAGTCGTGGCTGAAGTTGCGGGTACATAATATGCCACGTGATATAAGCTGGGGTGTTTAGGTGTATAGGAGGCAAGTTCGTGTGTCTTCCTGAATCTTTATAAATGAATCTATATTTTTTATTATAGTTATTTTTTCACATTACTACCATCACAAATATTCCCAAATTATCTAGAATAATCCACCGTAGGAAATCGAAAGCTCATTGCCGCACAGACAAAAGTACGCTATCTATCCCTACCTTGTGCTAGTTCTATCCAGTCCACCTCATTACATATTATCCCTATCTTGAGATAGTTCTATCCAGTCCACCTCTTTACATCCTATCTATTTCAGGTCCATTCTAATTTTATCCTCCCATCTGTGTCTAGGTCCGTTGGGTTTGCCAGTCAGTACCCTGAACAAGGTTCTAGATTCTTCCATTCATGCTGCGTGTCCCACCCACCGTAATCTACGAGACTTGACTATCCTAACAATGTATTGTGATGAGTACAGGGTATGTAGCTCATCATGATGTAACCTCTTTCATTCCCCAGTATCTTCATTTCATTTGGAGCAAATTTTTTTTTAAGCACCTTGTTTTTCGAAAACCCTAAATTTATTTTAGTCCCGAAAGGTAAGAAACTATGTTTTTGAACCATTGAAAACAACCGGTAGAGTTATTGTTTTGAATACATGTAAAATACATTAAATATAAATTCATAGTTATCTTTCTTTGGATCATGAAACTAATCAACAAATAAAAAAGTCCGCACTTTTATTATTAAATTTTTAGCCGTACAAAAGCTGAATTTATATTATTTCAATAATAACTATAATTAGGTGTCCCTACACTGTTTCATAATTAGGCTAAGCGCCTGAGAGACCGCTTTGGTGGCCGCATGGTCTAGGGCGTTACTCTCACAGTGGACTAGACTGCCGATGACGGGGAGGTCGAGGTTTAAATCTCAGTCGGGTGTACTGAGGTTTGTTTCTCTAAATGGTTTTCCAATCTACCTACACGCAAATGCGGATACACTTCATATAAATATAGCCTTACTAATCCCTAAATAGCCATTAGCGTAATACACATAAGCGTGTAACCTGAACGGTTAGTAAGACGTCGTTAGACTTAGTCCCAGCTATTCATGTAAGCATAAAGTAAGTCAGTTGATCGCGCTGGCACTGAGCTGCAGTACAATTTTCATAGGACAGCTATAAAAGTGACTATATATATGTTCATGTATCTATTCATATGTGAAGTTATGTGATATGTAGCTGTCACGTTTGAAAGAGTATCTTCAATACCTATAAAATAACGCTAAGAAAATAGTAGTAAAATGTTACCTATTTTGGCCTCTAAATAAGTTTGTATTAATTTTTCTTAAAGGCCACCCGCCTCGGTGGCGTAGTTAGCTAACGCGCCAGTCGAGCCAGTCAAGTCTCGGTCGGGTGAACTGGGGGTGGTCTTCCCTAAATGGTTTCCCACTCTCCCTCCACGCCAATGCGGGTTCACTTCCTCTAAATTCAACCTTCCCTATTCCTAATCCATTAGCGTAATTAGTACTTAAGCGTATAGCTCGAACGGTTAGTAAGACGCGGTGCTAAGTATTATTATATTATCTTAAAGGCCCTTCCTGTGAAAATTGGACTGCAATGCTATCGCACAGCTACTTTTACTACTACCAATGCTCATTAAAAGGAAAGGGGGTCGGGGGGTTCATACGGAGAAGAAGGCAGTAGGTAACAGGGGCAAGATGCAGTCGAAGCGAAGGTGGTGGCAGTTTAATTGGGCTTGTGAGTCATGCCCACGTCCCTGTTAAAGGGGTTTGTTTGCACAATTCAGGGTGCAGAAAAGGAGGAAAGGGGGGGGTTGTTTAGACGACTCTTGAGATGCCAAGACGACTGTGTCGACTAAACCTGGGAGTGTGACGTCACAGGACGATACCAAATAAACTTCTTTTTTCTAGCACGGCGTCTTACTACACGTTCGGGTTAAGCGCTTATGTAGATCATGCTTATGGTTTTTTTAGGATTGAGAAAGGCTATATTTGTATGAAGTGTAACCACATTTGCGTGGAGGGAGAGTGAAAAACTATTTAGGACAACCATCCTCAGTATATTCTACCGAGACTTAAACCTCAATCTCCCCGTCATCGACAGTCTAGTCTACTTTGAGAGTAGCGCCTTAGACCAAGTATCCACCGAATTGGGTCCTACCCTCAAATAAACTAAACGGTCTGAAGGTCTGACCTATCTTTCACAGCAGGGTGTCACAGATCATAGTTTGCTTTACACTTTCTTGAGTCTGAAACAGGAGGACGGGGTTAGAAACACGCCAAGTGCATTTAAAAGAAATTGTCTATCACAATTTTTTCCGTCTTATTTCTAAACTAATAATGATTTATTGCTTTAGACTTGAGGGTCTTTGTGAGACCCCAATGTTTAAATGAACAGCTCTATTTTCCTTTATACAACCCACTTTGGTGGCGAAGTTGGCAAACGCGCTAGTTTCGTATTGACCCAGACTGCTGAGGACGGGGAGATCAAGTTAGAATCTCGGTCTGGTGAATTGGGGGTGGTTTTTCCAAAATGTTTTTCCAGTCTTCCTCCACGCAAATGTGGGCTCACTTCCTCTAAATTCAATCTTCTTATTCCTAATCCATTAGCGTAATTAGTATTTAAGCGTATAACTCGAACGTGTAGTAAGACGCGGTGCTAAATAAATAGAAATATATATATATTCCTATATTCTAAAAATGACTGATCAAGTGGAGTGAGGTCTTATTTAGACTCGACAGTTTGACATTATGTCTGACCAGTGTACAAATATTTATTCAGCGATTACTTCCAAGTAATTATGTGGAACAGTTTTAGTAAAACATGGGAGAGACGGCCTTTGAACCTAGCCCGAATGACTTTCTGAATAATGTTTTTCGATATGGCTATTTGTTTAAAGAAGGCACACACTCAAAATGTTTTTCGTTTAATATCTCATCCCGAGTGATTTGAATTGATATCGAACACCTCAAGCGTATTTATTTGTTTTTTTGGCATAAATTAAAAGAATAACAGTTTAACCCACGTGAACAAAATTTAATGTGCTATTGAAAATAGTGTTAAATTTTCTTCTGTCTGACTTAATCACCAAGGTTATCAACTTGAAATCTAAGAAGAAGTTACATGAGGCATTTTTGTTTGCATGCCGGGTATAGAACCAGGGACAGTAATATCAGTAAATAGGCGCGTGATCGATTGAGATAAGGTGTCGGACTAACCGTGCATCGGTAGAGGGGAGTAGAATCAGCGTTAGGGAATCAGCTCTTGCCTGGACAGACGTTTAAAATCACAGTCCCAGGTGGTGCCCTGTACTTGCTTAAAATTCATCCTTTATATTAAGTGACTTTAATATGAGCAGGAACCCACAACAGTGGCCAAATGGTCTAAGGCGTCACCCTAGGTAAAATAATAGAACTGCTGATTACGTGGAGATCAGGGTTTGAATACCAGTCGGGCGTAGTGAGGGTGGTATTTCACTAAAGGTTTTTCCAGTTTTCCCTTAATGAAAATGAGGGTACATTTCCTGTAAATTTATCCCTCCTCATTCCTAACACATTAGAGTAATTAGTACATATGCGTACAACCCTAACGGGTAGTATGACGTGGTGTTAAAAAAGTATTACTAGAGAGCTGACATTTAAATTTTGGAGAAATTGTAAACACAACTTTCATTATTATTTCCTGTGATTCCCATGAGACACAAAATATCATGCTTCCAACCGACTCCAGTTTATTTGTGTTCTAGTGTGCAGTGTTGTTTTTGCTGTCAACAGTAAACCAGTAATATTCGTCAGTGTATACTATTCTTTAACCCCATATTCCATGGATTTCCTTTAATCAGTTCCCCTATCATTTATTACATACATAAATATCCCCCGTACTAAGCTGTGACATGGTAATACAAGTACAGTAATGGCTTACCAATTAATTTATTGTTTTAATGGTATGTCTATTTAATTAATAGTCCCAATAGTGCATTCAGAATACATTTTTAATGTATTATTATTTAGAGCAGTGGTACTCAAAGTGGGGCCCACGAACTCACGAGGTTCCACGAAGGGGTTTGAAGAAGTTCGCGAAGCATAGGATGATGAAATTATATTAGCTAGAATCTGAATTTTAAATGAATTGTATTTTTATTACTGCGTGTTACTACCTGTTCAGGTTATATGATTATGTACTAATCACGCTAATGAGCTAGGGATGAATAAGGTTGAATTTAGAGGAAGTGAACACGCATTTGCGTGTAGTGAGAGTGTAAAACCATTTACGGAAACCCCCTCTCATTACACCCGACCATGATTAAAACTCTGATCTGCCTGTCATCGGGTGTCTAGTCTGTTCTGAAAATGATGCCTTAGACTATCCGGCCTCCAAAACAGGTATAACGTGTTATTACATGTAATATTATTACACTATCACAACTAATTGGATACTAAGACATAGTGAATACCAAATTAAGTAGACCTCATTTTGTTACTCTTTCATAGCCAAAAAGTGCGTATAAAAAGTTATTAACTATCCACTCAGAATAAAATGTTCATTCAATATTAATAAATTCTGATTTATCAGATTTTCTCATTTCTGAACTATTCATCACTGGGGAGTAGTTTCAATTCATGTTAATTTTGAGCAAAATATATTTTTTTTAATACTATTCTTACCTGCACAAAGAACTTGGCTCATAAGAATTCATTACGTAAAAGAGAATTTTGAGGACCTACACTACCAAAATATAATTATTTTTGACTTTCATTACTCGTAGACACCCTGGGAGAAATTCTTAATGCCAGAAGCTGTAAACATTAATGTAAAAATAAATACAATGTTTAGTTGGATTATTCTTTCTATTTAAATGCCGACATTGGGCGTGAATAGAAACGTCTTATGTAATTGTGATACTGCCGTAATAGGCTTGGAAATTAGCTACTTCTTTATAATGATGACAATTGACATTAATTATACTCAATTATAATCTAGGTGACCTGGTGGTCTAGGGGTGAGGTGTCAGACCTCTGTGCTGGGGGTCCGGCGTTCAATCCTTGGCTTCAGCACAGATGTATCTGATTGCCAAACCCTTCCTTCACCTCTGACAAAACGTATATTAATAACAACTTGTGAATGTGTGGAATGCCAGGCCTCCACCGTGGTTTGGATCCCACGTTAACAATCACCCTACCATTACACGTTAACGAAAATGCGTATAAACCGAACGGGTAGTAAGACGCGGTGCTAATAATAGCTTATAATCTATTACCTTTTGTTATAAATCTGACGTGAGCATTTTTTGTAACTTTTGCTATCACTATTTAACCATGGATTTGAGTTTGAATATTATATTGTAGGTGGTTCATTTAATTCTTCAATTATAGACGTTTAAATTGAGGTTCACCCTCTTGTCCGGACTTTGTGTAGTCCGTCCTTTTCCACAACCCTCTGTCTTTGTTCATCTTGTTGTCCCTCACTGTTGAGTCGGCCCCTTGTGTCTTTCCTCCGCACTTGCACAGGCCGCGCCACCCAACCTCTCTACTGCCTGGACCGCTCCACAGTCCATGTTCTCGAAGCTGTCCGTGACGAGTNGCCCCTTGTCTCTTTCCTCCGCACTTGCACAGGCCGCGCCACCCACCCTCTCTACTGCCTGGACCGCTCCACAGTCCATGTTCTCGAAGCTGTCCGTGACGAGTGCACCTCTATACACAGCGCCAAAGAGAACTCCTGCCTCTATTGGCTCGCGTGATGGGCACTATCCCACCAATTTGCACGCACCAATGGGAAGCCCCTGTTTCTCCCATTGGACAAGGCCAGGCAGCAGTGGAGGGTATTTAACACGGTGATTCCTTGGTCTCAAGACCAGTCAGACTAGGTCAGTTAGCCTCGGCCAATCAGTGGTGGCCCACCTGGGTGCACCACTCATACTAAAGAGCTTATTAAATTGTCTTAGTTTAAGAAAGAGAAATTTGTTTAACCCTCTCTCCCTCTCCACCATCACCATACCTCCCACCGCGACTCACGTTGCCGGGACTTCCTCATGTTCCACCGCGACTCACGTTGCCGGAACTTCCTCATGTTCCACCGCAACTCACGTTGCCGGAACTTCCTTCCGTTCCACCGCGACTACCGTTGCCGGAACATCCTTCCGTTCCACCGTGACTAACGTTGCCGGGACACACTCGCCGACCTCTTTCCTACCCACGCGTGTCTGACCACGACGTCACCGCCGTTGGGACATCAACTACATCAACCAGTTACCCTCGAAGTCCAAGGGATGGATAACAATCTGTTTATACTTAATTTTAATGTTTGTATTATCAATAAATGTTAATTGGAAACCCGCTTTCTTATTATCCTCATTTTGAGGATATTTAGGGTCAAGGGTTAAACTTGTAACGTTTCTGGTTTACAGATAAGGTTCTTCCAACTATAATAGGACTATAAAGCTGCTTATCACTTGAATTTGCAATTTTTTGTTTATTAAAATAATTTAATGTTACAAAATTTTGTCTTTCTTTAGATACATAGAAAAGAGCTATTACCTATCATGTTAACGATTATTTTTCTCTCTTCGAATTGTCAGAGTTTAGGCCTAGCCAAAAGTAATCCCTAAATGCACATTTATAAAAAAAGTTGTCCTTAGAATTTAAAAATTTGTGAACTACTGACTTAGACCATACTTCGAATTAATTTTATTTTACTAGAGAATAAATATTCCGGATTATATATTTTATCTTTTTTATTTTGTAGTTAATATAGCTTCTTATGCAGAACTAATTTTTTTTCATATTTAACTATCAATATAATTCTGATTCGGGAGGTCCATGTTAGAATCCCCGCAGAGTGCAAAATCTTTACATAAGAAACATAACCTACCTCTGGTACGAAAAAGTTATTTATCTTTCTTTGATCATAGGTTATTTAAGAATAAATTTGTTTTATTAAATATATGTATGCATACAAAGAAATTTATAAAGTTAACATAAAAATAGTTGCTAATTTTTCATGTACAAATTGTCTGCGTTTTATGTATAGCCTAATGGCCTGTCGGATAGTGAATTTTGTAGCTATCCTTATCACATAAATACTAAAACAATGGAGACCAAATGAATTAGCGTAGCATGTGTAATTAAGTGGAGTTGAGAACCAAGTACCGAAATAATATAATCGCCTCCTAAACTTTTATAATCCAAGGACCGACCCATGTCTAGTTTTTAGATTATTTCATGTAAGCTTAGACTCACGGTTAGCCCGTTAATAAATCTTTATCTTAAAATATAGAAAAAATTAAAAAACATATTATTTTAAAATTTAACTTAAAAAATTATTTGATAAAGCCTTATTTTAAAGAATAGCTTTGATAGAACTATAGTTAAAAACAAAGCAACTATAATGTAAAAGAAAGATTTACTACAATTATAGTTTAAAATATAGCTTTAATAAAGTTTTATATTCAAATGAGTATTTGAATAAAACCATAGACTAAAAGATAGCGTCAATAAAATGTAGCAATGCAGCTTTCCCACTTTAAATGTGTGACCAATTACCCAACTCCACTTCATTGCATTTTAATAATATAAATGGATGACATAATAGTCTATTGTTGCATCATTTTATTTCCATATCCCTTTGCCTCTCCACAAAATTAAATTCCATGTTTATTAACAAGAGGAGAATACACATTTCTATTTTAATAAACTCTATGTAGATTTAGTTATACACACTAAAAAAATATACTAACATTCCTTTTCTATTTATTTTTGTTTTGATCAATTTAATGAACAAAAAAATCTGTGCATCATTAGTTTTCAAACTAAACATAAAATAAAAGACTGTATTTTATTTAAAAATCTCAGCATAATTATTTTTGTTTTTATCAATGCAGGGCTTTAAATTACAAAATTTAAACAAGCTTGGTTTTAATTACCACATTACCAGAGATTCGCACATTATGATACTATTTACTCCCCGTTTAAGTGGTAGGGGCTCACTTTGCTAACACATAGTAAATATTTTGTT
Source organism: Timema bartmani (assembly GCA_902151455.1). Classification (NCBI taxonomy): domain Eukaryota; kingdom Metazoa; phylum Arthropoda; class Insecta; order Phasmatodea; family Timematidae; genus Timema; species Timema bartmani. Next base: position 26,408 of record CABFWB010005386.1, on the reverse strand, counting down.
AACAAACATACGTATACACTGTACAGATAGTGCAGTAAGGTATTACTTTCAGGTTTAAAAGTTGTTTTTACACAGAGCCAAAGGGGCCGTTCTTAAATTACGTAGGGGTTGGAGGCGAGGGGGTTTCAGTTACGTAAGAGCTTTCAGGTATGAAGGGGTTTTCAGTATTTGCTTCGTTTTCTTACTGAGATGAGGGAGGTCAAAATCTATTTTACGTAGGTTGTTTTTTATCAATGTTTATGTTGAAAAAAAAGTCAGAAAATAAACCAATTAATTATAAAGTTTCAATTATATTTTAGTTACTTATGATTTATTACAACTAATTTTACTACAGTTAAAGTACTATAAAATTTCATATCACTCGCTTTATTACAAATCCTTATGTCTAAAAATAATCTAACGATTAAAATAATCTAATTTACCAAACCGTTAAAAAAAAAAAAAACGTAGGATAGGGGAGGAGGAGAGGGTGGTGCCGGAAAATCTTACGATGTCTTACGAGGCTGTAGGGGAGGGGAGTGGACAAAAATAATGAAAGAAAAACTTACAAAATTAAGGATGGCCTCTAACTATACCTAGATATTCTTAGGAATGAACATTTGGAGCACCTGTTAGAAAAAACAACATATTGGTTGCGGCTCACATTGATATTCTTTAATTATATTATTAGTGCTAATTTATATGTATTGATAATATCTAAGAAAAGCGAAAACTGCATAAAACATAAATTGACGTATGAATGAACACGTGAAGATAGGTCTAGAAACATTTTCTAGCTGTCAGATATATATATATATATATATAATAATGATATAATGATAACACGTTGCATAAAATTTAATGTTACTTTATTCCATTAAAAGAAAAAACATGTTTATGTTTTTATTTAAATTGAAATGCGATCATGTCGAGGGCCTAGCAACTAATTATTACCGAGCGCTTAAAATATGTCCATTTAAGACCGAACACACATCTGTCTGTGATCACGACCGATTTCACAGTGAAGGGAAATTTCAAAATTACTGTATATATCTGAGCTCAATAGAAGCTTCTAGAAGGGACATTTTCTAACGGTGAATTACACACCTACAAACTCAAAAAAAATACTTCCTGCGTGGAGAACATTCTTCCAAAACAGGAAATTACTTTAAAAGGTCTTAACTTGTTTGGATTACATAAAAAGGCATTTAGTGAGGTTCCAGTAGGTGCTGCCATCTTACCTCAGGGTGCTAAATTAACTAGTAAATAATTTAGAGGAAGACGTGATTTAAGCGCCAAGTAATAGATTACGAAATTTAAATAAAGTAAAATATGTTTAATTATATGTAAAATTAGAATGATAAAAAAATGTTTTGAATATATAAATAATTAGAACGATAATATGGTCAATGCTTTCAAATACTCCTTAGCGTCAAGTCAATTACATTACAATTACGCTTACTGAGTAGGATTGAAGAAGGTGGAATTTTGAGGAAATGTACCTAAAAGTGTGTAGAAGAATAGTGGGAAAACATTTTTAGAATTCCACCCTTGGTTCACCCGACCATTATTTGAATGCAATACTGACTAGATGAATCTGACATTTAATCCACGTGCCCACAATTAGTTTTTTTAAAAGTATTTACCATAAATTTCAAGCCAGTCCTAGTAATTAAGTGGTTAGATAAGTATGCTGTTCATGCATCTAAGGGACCGCAATTCTATTCCAGATGGTACTGATTAAAGTTTTTTGTTTTGTAAATGGGCTCGTTCTGCTAGAAAATAGAAATATAGTGGGTATTTAGTGTAGTATTAAGTGAATTTATAAGTAATTTGCTAATAATATTAGTGTTTATAAAGTATATTAAAACAATATATGTATAAATTCCAAATATAATTAATTATTAATTATGCAATGCTACATAATTCTATAATTTTATGTTAACTAGCTTAAAAAATATCTTATTTTGTCTAAATTTAATTTAACACATCTTTTACCATGTCAAACTTTAAAACATTTTGAAGCTTAGATTTTATTAACACTTTCTATATTAAAAAAAATAAACTTTGAACACAAAAGAGAAAGAAAACGAAGAGTAATACATTTTGGAGGTAACTTTTCTGTCTCCCGTCCTCTTTTCTTTCGCCTTCGTTGATTGTATAGACAGTAGATGGCTTGGTACAAGGCATTGTGCCACCCCCCCACCCCCCTAGGCTAATCAGATTACGCAGCATTGAGTAGACTAGAACGTTGGCCAGAAAAGGGGGAGGGGATTTACGGGGTATGGGTTGGGGGGCGGGGGGGGGTATGAAGTGAATGTTACTGAAAGTCTTCCTCGCGTCTTTATGAAAACATGGCACACCAGATACAGTTTTCTAAAAATAAAGTAAAAGAATAAACACCGAAAACACGCACAAAATAACATAATGATGAGTATAAAGTAAATTAGAAGAGATACGTGAGAGTAGGATAAAGGTAAAAGGGAAGGAATAAGCGGGAAAGCCGCCTTGTTACAAATGTAAATTATTTATGAAGGAAATAAAGAAGAAATTTTGAACGGGGAAGGGTTATGTAAAATAAGAGAGCTGAAAAACGTACTTCTGTTGTAATAACAAGGTCAATTTTCTCATGTTTTTTTTATACCGTATAAAGAGATGTTGCTACTAAAGTTACACTTTCAAGATGGGAATTTTGTTAAAGGAATCTGTTCCAGAATTCTGTTTTTATTAACGTCAAGTATCTGAATAAAGAAGTATGAAAAAAGCATCTACTCCTTGTGTTAAAGAACCCAATTAGTAATCATTCATCTCATTTAAAAATAATCTTTGTAAAGTATCTTATAATAAGTCTATATATATTATTATTATTATTATTATTATTATTATCACCACGTTCGGGTTGTACACACTTACGCTAATGTGTAATGGTAGGGTGATTGTGAGATGAAATTTAAACCTATAGTTTAACGTGGGGTCCGAACCACGGTGGAGGCCTGGCATTCCTCACATTCACAAGTCGTGATTAATGCACGTCTTTTCAGAGGGGAAGGAAGAGTTTGGCAATCAGATAAATTTGTGCCTGGACCGAGGATTGAACCCCGGACCCCCAGCACAGAAGTCTGAAACCTTACCCAACTGTACTTTGCAATCACCTTAAATTTGATTCACACTGAGAGGACTGTGTGCAGACCGTGCTGGGACTGTGTCGTGCTGCCAACAATCTCGAACAGGTCATTCCCATAAGAGTTACCTTGTAAGACCGTTTTTGGATCACACTCATAGGACTGTGCTCAGGCCATGCTGTGACTGTATCGTCTTGGATCGTTCCAAAAGTGATTTCCCAAGGTCACGGTCCAACATGGTACGAATACAGTCCCAGCACAGTCCTATCAGTGTGAATCAAACTTTACTGACATCAGTCTCCCACTCTTCATAATGCTAACTCAAGCTACTGTAGGTCATGTACTTACATGCCTGATTATCTTTCGTAGAAATCTTTTCTCGAATAATATTATTATTAGAACCACGTCTTACTACCCGGTCGTGTTATACGCACTTATACTAATGTGAAATGGAAGAACTACAGTTTAACGTGGAATCCGAACCACGGTGGAGGCCTGGCATTCCTCACATTCACAAGTTGTGTCAAAGGTGAAGGAAGGGTTTGGCAATCATATAAATCTGTGCCGGGACCGAGGATTGAAGCCCGGACCCTCAGCACAGAAGTCTGACACCTTACCTCTAGACCACCAGGTCACCTTTCCCGAATACTAACGTCCACCTCTCTCCTCCCCTTCAAGACCTCTTTCCTCCGTAACCTCCTAAAGCCTGTATTAAAAAAATTGGGGAGGGGGGTCCTATATTATAACTAATATATTTGTGAATAGAGCCGCAAAAATTTTAAATCCGCCACTGCTTATCCCTAGACCGCCAGGTCACCTATAGCTTATGTTCATAACCATTCAATTAATGTAAGAATGTTTCCAAACATATTTCATGACAAAGTTTAAGCCCCTATTATGCACCGTTTCTTTGTGTTTCAAATAACTAAATAAATTTAAACTGGGTGTTTTGAAATATAATTATTTTTCAAAATTGAGCGTTTAAATATTCTTTTAATACAAAAGAAATCAAATTATAAATTTGTATGCAAATTAGAAAATTAAGAGAAAACAAATTAACAATTACAAAATACACCTTCAAACGTCTGGCATGCAGACAAGCTATTCTCTCAATGCTAAGCATACTATAGCTTATGGCTTTATCTTTTTACGATACCATCTTAAAAATTATAGGTTTATGAAGAGAACTTCTAACATTAATACTCACTTTTTTCATAGACTTAGGTATTTTAAAGTAAAGAAGGACGTAGCTAGATTTCTTGCATACTTTTCTAAAATTAAAAATCGTTGACAGAAGGAAATTTATTTATACATTCATTACTCAAATACGTGTGGTATGGGTTGATGTAAGGATGTATTATTTAACGTGTATTTTCTAAATATAGGAATCTAGACCAATCTTCGCGCAGCCCAAGACGTCTTACAAAAGACTGGATTGCCGGTGATAACTTCAGCAAGTTTTTGGTTTTGTCTATAACTTTTTTGAATTTTATTTATTTTTCTTTTATTACATATTATTTGTGTCGTAACATTTTTCTAGGAAATATTTTTGAGTATGCATATTTAATGACATTATCATAAGCTTATAGAGAGAAGCTCCATATTTTATTCCAGCAAATCGTCCCATCCAACTCATTTCAATAACAAAATACTGCTAAAATATTTAACTGTGATTTTATCTAACAAATTTAAAAAATATTGGTTAAATTCATGAAGAGATAAACATTATAATTATAATATATATAACATATATATATTATAATTATTATTATCAGTATCATTATTATTATTAGGCTATTATCATTATAATTATCATTATTATTATGGTTATTTATTATTATTATTATTATTATTATTATTATTATTATTATTATTATTATTATTATTATTATTATTATTATTACTATTATTATATCAATAACTCTACAGGATAAGCCCTCTTTGTTGTTGTATTAGAAGCACAAACTCTAGATGCCCCCAATTTGAATTTTTATGTTAAAAGAAGAGCCAAACATACAGTGTAATTTAAGAAACTACTTTGCGTTCAACCCGAACAAGTAGTAGGACGCGGTGAAAAAAAAAAAGAAGCTACCTTATTAATCATTAACGACTCTAAAATATCATGTCCCAAATTTTTTAAAAACACCGCGTCTCACTACCTATTCGGGTTGTACACATATGCACTATTTACACTAATGAGTTAGGCATGAGGAAGGTTGAATTTACAGGAAGTGTACCCGCATCTGCGTGGAAAGACAGTAGAAAACAACCCACAATACATTCTACCGGGATTGGAACCCCGATCTTCCTGTCATCGGCAGTCTAGCCTAACACGAGAGTTACACCTTAGACCATGTGGCCATGGAAGCAGCCTATGTTCCACAAACAATGTTTTAAAATACTTTTTTCTTTTAGTGGTTTTATATAAATAGTTTCCATGCTTATTAATTTTTATCACTGAACTTCACTGTGACGATTTAAATTGTCTTCATTTATTAGTTACAATTTAGGTTTAACTATAACTATGGGGATCTTTAAGGAAATAAACACGAGATTTTAAAGGTTTAATGTTATAATTTTAATTAGGGTAATCAAGAGGAACTTCTCCAGCCAACATCTAGAGATACGATGTCAAACTACCCTTATAAACCCAACATGTAGGAAGAATCGTCTCTATTTAAAAGAGTCGGGAGTGCTATCCGTGCAACCAGCCCCGGCCACTACGATGATTATGAAACATCCTGTGTTTAGGTGCTTGAGCGAGGGTAGTGCAACTAACTACCCCAACTTCCTGTCTCGCGAGATTCACGTGGATTACGTGACTTGGGATAGCTAACATAGGAGTACAGAGAGGGGAGTGAGATCTTGGGATAAAATATGAAGCCAGGATGAGATGGCTTTTGTTTAATATGATGAAGTATTTTTAATTTATTTATCACCACGTTCTACCATTTGTCCAATTCCTCGTTTTTAAAATGGATTATTCAATGTGCACTTTCTAAACACGTTGATTGTATAAACACATGCTTGACAAAATAACCCTGTAGCTTGCAAAACCGAATAAAGGAACTAGAAATACACAGATAAGATCTGATAAAATTTCTTTGTGAACTTTATTTTATTTTTATATTTAACACAAAAAATTATTATTTATTGTATTTTGTTAGCCAAGGAAATGTTAAAACAAAAATAGTTAATCTATGTTAGTGTGACTTGTTTGTCATGCAGTTCTAATAATATTTTATTTTAATAATATATTAATTTTATAGCTTGTTATTCCAAATAACCAATTTGACTGTTTGATGTGGTCCAATATAAATTGAAAGACTGTAAGCATATTTCTTAATACAGCTTAATTTCAATGAACCATAAACATCTTCCCATTTTTATTTCCCTAAATATTGATTAAATACAATTTAATTTGGTAAGTGACAAGTTAGATAGTAATAAATATAATTTCTGATTTGGTTTATAAAAATAGACTGGGAGAGTACGCCCTAATAGTTCATATCACCTAAATATTTATTAATAGGTTAGATTAATGAATCCGAAGAAAATGTTTTGGATACAGAAATATTTGGCTAATACGACATTGGTTAATTTTAAATGAAAATTGATAATTTGAATCTACCAAGATTCCCCATGAAATATATATATATATATATCAATTGTAAAAAAATTCCGTTTAATTTAAATTTTAGAAGGAAACATTTGGATAATTCGAAGCCTATACATTGTTAATTTTTTTCTGGTTTGTTCTCATTTCAAACCTAACGTAACGATCTTTATTAAACCACCCCGTATGCTGAGAATGTCAAAGTTTGAGTTAGACTATTGACACATAGTTAAATAGAAAGAGGGTAGCTATGCACTGGCAGCGAGCGGGTTGCCTAATATTGGGGACGTGTTGGCTCAGATTTCATCAATTATTGATTTAAGTCTGCAAGTTTCGTATGCTAATTTTTTTCAAGTGTTTATGGATTTTATCTACATCTTTCTTGGTTTTTATGTATTTATTTATTGTGTACGTGTGTTTTATGTAGTATATGTAAAATGTGTGTGAATATTTGTAGAATATTTTGAGGTTATTTATTTATTGTGTACCTTCTGCCTAGATACTCATGAAAATAGTTAGAGTTTTTTTAGATATCCCTTGAACTTAAAATTTGATTTTACTGTATCTTTGTCAGTGCCCCAGCCACGGAGATTATTATTGCAACAGTTAAGCAACTATCCCGTTAAATGCCATCTAATATATGTAAAGTAACCATTTTTTTCTTGTAAATTTCGATGGCAGCATCTCTTAAATAACTGATCAAAGTGGGGTAAAAGGGGAAGCAAGAAAATAAGAGTTTTTTTTTCCAGTTTGTATAGCAAAACTTTTTTTTGGTCAAAATAAATCAAATGGTTATCCAGTAGAAAGAGAGCGTTTAGTTTTCTTCGCATGGTAATATCAATATTATATGAATATAATTGTCAAGGATGGTATCCTGGAATGACAACTTTTTCTTATAAGTTAAAAAGTTTCTCATCTAATGCAGCAATGATCATGAGAGATATTCAGGAACTTTTGATACAATCATGTGAAGAAAATGAAACTATATATTTGTACTGGAGCAATACTTCATTTATTTTGGCAAAAAAAAAAAGTTTAGCCATAAAAACTGCAAAAACACTGGCCTTTATTGAGTCCTCTTTCACCCCACCTTAAAGCTGTAGAACGTAGTTGGTAATTAAATGGTGCTGTACGCTATACAATATTTTATCATGTGTTTTTTCTTATATTGGTGTTACTGGACAATGTCATTAAATTAGGTATATTAAATGAAGCGGGGTGAATAATGAAAGCAAGATAGGATATTGCACGTGAAAGCGTGAAAGTAGTGAAATAAACGGCAAGCAGTTCAGAGTTAATGCTTAAAATGAGTAGTACAACGCAATCGTACATACTTTCTCATAAAGAGTATTAAGTCTTGGAAAAAAATAAACAAGATATTCGTAAAATACCATGAAATGATTTATATTTGTAAAAATAAAAATGCATTCTTATTTACAATGAAAAACTATTACCTGATACCCATTTTTAGGTCAATCTCAAAGGCCACAATCGAAATTTTTCAAATTTTCTTAAATGTATAATAAGTAAAACACCCTTAAATTAGTTGATTTTAGAGAAACTAATAAACATTATTTTCATTGTCATTTAAAAAAAGTCTCCAAATACCAATATTGAACAAAATTGAGAGATATTTTCAATAGAAAGAGAGTTAAGAATATGAGCAGTTCACACCACGAAGACTTTTGTTTATCCTCTTCCCCTTCCAATGACGAATCTAAACACCCGTTCTACTATTTGCACCAGGGCAGCATTGACTTGCGTTTAAAAAGTACCCTCTTTTTGTTTCCTATTCTAGATAAACATATAATTCCAGTGACTTTTAATTTACATCCTGGAAGAAATATCCATACTGGACCAGGACTGGATTCCCCTCCCTTCCTTATCCTCCAAGTAACCAACCAACCAGCCAGCACACCTAAGTCCTGTTCCTGCGTGTATTAGCATTCGACAAGGCAGCAGCAGGTTGTCGAGGGCCACAGGCGCAGCTCTTGTGTTGGGGGAAGTTTCCCCCGTGGGGGAAAGGGGCCGAGGCTTCCTCTCACATCTTACAGCAACTTTCCTCTTTTGTTGTTATGTTTCTCTCTCTCTCTCTCTTCCTAACTTCCACTTTATGACTCCTCGTTAGCCAGTCCCTATGGCTGATTGGAGAAAAAGAACGCACCTACGTGGGTCTAAGGGGCCTTGGTTTGTGTCTAGATCTTTCATTATTTTTGCCTCAAATCGTACTTATATTGTTAAGTGAAATGTTTGATTAAGTTAGTTTGTAAATCACGTGCTCTTGTGGTTAGCACTGTGTTAAAAAAATAAATCTACACTAAACACCCCAAAATGAAAACTAGATAATATGTTGCTCATTCCTAGATTTTACTTTATTTTTCTAACACCACTATTTATATTTTACAAACAATTTTATTCACAATTTTGTTTACATAAAAATATTATTTGTTCTCTTTTACTACCTTTACCCGCCTCAATGACGCAGCTAGCTAACGCACTAGTTTCGTGTTCAGCTAGACTGCCGAGGACGGGGAGATCAAGGCTCGAATCTCGGTTGGGTGAACTGGGAATGTTTTTTCCTAAATGGTTTTCCACTCTCCCTCCACCCAAATGTGAGTTCACTTTCTTTAAATTTAACCATCCCAATTTTTAGCCCGTTAGCGTAATTAGTACCTAAGCGTATAACCCGAACGGGTAGTAAGACGTGGTGCTGTAATTTAATTTAATTTTTACTACCTTTCTTGTTTAGTTTATCAGGGTTGCCACTATATAATCAATACGAATTTCCTTGTTTTTTCCAGGAGTTTTTTTCATAAAAAATTCTCATTATTCCAAACAATTTAGCGACTAGTATAAAAAAATGAAACTTTATTTGTAATAAATTGACAATTGGGGAGTCATGCAATTGGTGTTTAGAACAGGATTAATTGAGCTATATCGGTAACAATATTCAGTTGTTACGCGACTCATTGTTTCCCGGATAACATTAGGGTGCGTTGGGAGGGTGAAATGGGTGAATTAAAGATAGGACATGTGTTGTAATCAGCATGCTTAGTTTTCAAGTTTTTTTTAAATTCTCGGGAAAAGGCCTGCTATTTAAATCTTGTTGTTAAATGTTCCACATTCATAAATATTCCAGTATTTGATTTGGTTGTTTTGTGTGTAAAATCCATTGCCTGTTTTTTTTAATACACAATACATCTAGGTAATTTCCTGGTTTTCCAAGTATGGGGCGAACCTTGATATTCAAGATGAGACTTGTTCCATTTGACGGGACTGTACCAGTAAACTGGCCCCTCCTCTCTATCTAGTTGACAAACGACCTTACTATCCGTTCAGGGCTAGCTATCCACACATTTGCAATAATGGAATAAAGATAGAGAAGGTAAAGGTAGAGATTTGGAAGGAAATGTACCTGCATTTGTGTCGAGGGTGAGTGAGAATCAATTTAGGAAAAATAAACCTCAGTGCACCCAATCTGGAGTTGAGTCCCAGCCTTTGCATCAGAGGGAAACCTGATTAGAGGAGACTGTCACCTTTAACAAAATGCTCACTAGTAAGGGTTTCGTCTTGGAAAAAAACATTTAAATATGTTTGTTTTTTTAAAGGCTTATTTATCATTAATTTAAAACATGTGTTTAAGTTGCAAGGATGCTCTTGAATTTCCTTACTGCGCCACCTCTAACACAACACATATCGTTCCTCTCTCTTTTTTTTCCGCTAATATTTAGCCAGCTAAGGACCAATAAAACCCTCCTCAAAGTTAATTGGAAAGGGATGAGGTGGGGAGAGGGGTAGGGAATCGACGATACGAAAACCAGAACCTCTACATTAACAGGTCCCTTCACCCCCTCTTTACCAAGTAAGGTACTAGAAGGGCTGTCCAGCGATTGAATTATTCTCATCACTTGTGAAGTGGTGCAATCAACACCTTTTACCCCCCCCCCCCC
>CABFWB010005386.1:0-15712 GCA_902151455.1 Timema bartmani | reverse complement strand
CCCCAACCCCCGAAACACCCTCTCTCCAAGTCCCACTTGCGATCAAGAGTTGGAAGTGTTTTGTGAAGTTATCTCTCAGACTGAGACAGGTAATCTAACTCCCACCCCAGAGTCTTCGCCAACAAACTTGAGAGAAGTCCCGCCCTTGACGTGAAATAGGGGTGGGTGGGGGTACAGATACCACCCCACCCTCTCCCTTTATCAAGAGTGCGAGTCTTACAATGAATTGGCTCGAGGGCTCTCTATTATGATTGGAATAACGTGTCATAGAGGAGTAAGCTCGACTTGTGGGACTAGCTGAAATTCAATGGTTGATAAAGAGACAAAACTTTATCTAGCTCTTTCCTAAACATTTTATGGATCTCATTCATATATCTTGGTAAGGAAACATTTTCAGGTGTAATTTAGTTGCTAAATAGGGTACTCATCTGCCCTTTTTATTTTCAAATCAAATATTTCCTCCTAAAAAACATTCAATTTTAACCATTGTCCGTCAGTGGGCATATAAACACTAACCTAATCTGGTTTTCCAATGATAGGGTGGTCGGAGTTTGAATCTCAGCTTTGTGTACAAAGGTTTATTTTCCAAAATGGTTTTTCACTCTCCCTTAGTGCAAATTTGGGTTAGTTTTCTATAAATATTATCTTTTTTATCCCTGTTCCACTAGCGTAGTTAGAATCCATTAGTCCAAAAGGTGGCGCACAAAAACAACAATTTTTGAGCCAAAATAATTTACTTGATTATTGGAACTAAACTGTTAGATTATTTTTACTAAACGTTTCATTTTCTCGTGTTTTTAAATTATATAATACAATAATAAAAGATCATAGTACAATAGGTCCTTAAAGTTATAATATAAAATAATATTATTTCTCTGAATAAGTTAAAGAGTAAATAATATATTAAAAAGTAAAAAAATTCTTTCTTCTTAATGGAATAAATTATTATGTTGACATCTTAGCGCTAACAAAATGTTATTGTTTATTCATTAAGTGAATAATTTAAAAAATTATAAGACACTATATTTTGAAATAACACTGCCAACGATGGAAACAACTGGTAGAGCTTCAACTCCAAAACCCCAAGCAAATATTTTGTGCAGGCCCTATTTTTCTATGTAGGCTTTGTATTCCTGATAAGGTTCCTGATAAGGTTTTGACCTTCTGATCTCAACGATACAAGCGTTAGATATAAAATCTTATTAGAATTCACTTAGAATCTATTACATAAGGTGGAGAAGTTTAAATTTAATATATTTTAATTTATTTATATATTAATCATATGTTGTATTTATTTACTAGTTTAAAAGTTAATAATAATGGTGTGCCTGGGCTACATTAATCTGTAGCTCAATTTGTGGAAAGATTAGTCAGTACTAATGTACCGTGGACCGGGGGATGCCCGAATATACTGATCGTACATCCTTTTTTTGTGGGGGCGCTTTCCATGTCCCGATGAGATGAGGGGTTGATTGATGATAGCGAATATGAGGGTGTGGATCCAAAGAAGAACTTAACTTAAACCTACTTAATCAAACCCTGGGGACCGTATGAACTATTACCCTTTCAAGAGAAAAATACTCCGGTACTTGTCGAGAATTGATCCCTGGACTTATAAGTCAGCAGCCAGTTGCTCTGACTATAGCACAAGAACGGTTATTTTAAAAGTTAAACATTTTATAATCGAAACTCTGAAGGAGACCTAGCTTGATGCCAACATTCATGACTTGGTATTTTCGATAGAAGGTGTTTTAAAGGACTTGAGAAGGACAGTAGGATGCTCATAACTAAAGTGCTCCGAAACATTTATTATATATAATCAGTTTTGTTTGTGCTCATAACTCACCGATTCACTCAAGATAATTAATACAACCACAAGGGTATTATTTTTATTAATATTTAGGCTTATTAGGCCCCTATTCTACTTTTCTGCTTCTTCCATCTTCCCTCTGTTCATATGTCCCATTCTGACATCTTAGCTTAGTATGTAGAGCAGCTGCCTCTCTAATTAAAGGTTCCAGGTTTGGTTCCGTTTAAGAGCAAGAAGTGTATGATTGGTGAAATTGGGGCTTCCCTTTTAACAGTAATGATCGTTCATAAAGTGCACTTAAAATACGACAGATAATTTTAAATAATTTCGCCCTACTTTTTTATCCTTTTTAGACACACTTCAATGGCTACATGGTATAAGGCGTCACTCTCGCAGTAGACTAGACTGCAGATGACGGAGAGATTGAGGTTCAAATCTCGGTCAGATGTATTGAGGGTGGTTTTTCCAAAATATTTTTCCACTCTTCCTCTACTTCCTCTAAATATAATATTCCTCATCCCTCAAGCCATTAGCGTAATTAGTGCATGAGCGTAAAATACGAACGGGTAGTAAAACGCGGTGATAAAAGAAAGATATCCTTTTTAGGTGAAAACGGGTAGACTGTAAACTGATAAAAAATGTTATAAATGGAAAAAAACAATAATTTTTTCACCGCATCTTACCATCCGTTCCGAATGTAATTATTATAATGGTGTAGGGATGAGTAAGGTATAATTTAGTGGAAGCGCAGCCACATTTGCGTGGAGGTAGTGTGGGAAACTATTTAGGAAATATACCACCAGTACATCAATCCGGGCTTAGAACCTGGACTTATCCATCGCCGGTCAACCAGATTATATGATTCTGACGTCTAGTCCGTTTGCCCAATTGAAATTTGTTAATAATTTAGAATTATATGATATTTAAATAAGGACAAGGTTCAATAATACGATATTAAGATATTGTATAGCAAATGTTTAGTGTTAAGTGGTATTAGAGTTATAGTAAACTTAATGAATGGATTTAAGCTATTTTCAATTTAACTTCAAACCTTTTTTTTATTGTTTCACTAAATAATGAGCTTTTCAAATAAAATAATTAAGTTAAATACAGCATGGTCTAAGGCGTATCTCTTGCAGTATACTAGACCAGCGATTCTTAAAAGGGAGGCCGCGAAAGATTTTTCAGAGTGGCTTGAAAGAATAATTTAAAATGTTATTTTCTTATTACTTTAGTCAATTATCTTCAATTTTACATTTTGGTTGAAATAATTTGATGATCGTAAGCATTTAAGTACAGTAGACTCTTGATTTTACGGGGTAATTGAGGGGGGGAGGGGTAAGCACGGATAATAGAAATCACGGATAGTACAAATAATCCCCATCTGTCTACCATCACCATTCAAAATTTACTGCCCTTTGTTTCTACTTATTTATGCGAAAAGGGATTTTCCACAGTGGTAAATATTTAAACGAAGCAGTGAAATCAACTCCGAATCGACTCCTGCATGTGAATAGCATTAAGTAATACAATTGAAACAAGAATATACAAATTAGTGGAAAGTGTTCGACAGCAAAGGACCCATTAAATACATTCAGGTAAGTTAATTTCTGTTTTTTTTATTTGTTTGTTACTACAATCAGTAAATAAAGCCATTATTTTAGAATAAATCTTAATGACTAGTGTTTTATTAAGAACTAGGGGGCTGCGAAAGTATGTTAGGATATTTAGGGGACCGCGAGTAATAAAAGGTTAAGAACCACTGTATTAGACTGCCGATGACGTGAAGATTGGGGTTCAAATCCCGGTCAGGTGTACTGAAAGTTGATCTTATTAAAATAATTTCCACTCTACCCCACTCAAGTGTGGGAAAACTACTCCCTCTAAATTCAACCTTGTTAATTCCTAGACTATTTGAGTAATTAGCATATGTGTGTAACCCTAACGGGTAGCAAGACTTGGTGCCAAAGAAAAGTTAATCTAATATTAAATCAATACAACATAAATATAACTATTATGTGATTAAATAACATCCTATTGCTTTGAATTCCAAAACGTGTTCGTTACTTATTTGCGTAAGTATTATTTTAGTTATGTTTTTATTTTAGGAACCGAAGTTAAACCCCATTTGAAATTTGATCTACTTAAATGAAAAGGATAAGCCAGCAAGATTGTTTTTGACAACGTGATGCTTTTGAAAACTTGAGGAAAGCCTTTAATAAAAAATTAAGGTGCTTAGTTAAAATTACTATTAAATTATATTTTAAAGATTTGAACAAGCAGTAGTTTAAGAAAATAAATTTTGAAGCATTTTGTATGCTAATCTTTATAAATCTAGATTAGTAAAGATATTTTTAAAACATGCTTCTATATTTCGTTTGGAAAAATAATTAACTTCATACACCATATTAATAATTAAAATGTATTGTAAAGCAGAAAGAAACAAGTAAAACAACTAACGAACAAATGCTATTTTAGCAAGTACGAAATTATTTTTTACCTTTTGTAAAACATATATATTTGCACTGTGCGCTTTGTGGGTAACCAACTTATTAAAAAGTTTCTTTTTTCCCCCAAAATAACAATAAAGACTTTACTATTAAAACAAAAGGTTCCGCTTAAGGCCACTAGTTTGTATCAAAGATGAAAGAAATGTTTGAAGTATTTTTTAATACATGTTTCTTTTAAAACAAAGACAAAACCTAAATAAAAATATACTGAAAAATAAAAATGAGCTTACACTCGTTTTCATTATGTTATGAAATATCCTACATCCTTATCTTTTGAGTTTTGTGTTCACCTTTAACGTCGAATATATCAGTCTCCTTAATTCCGTGAATAACGCGTATGTCTAGTGAGATAGATTTCCCTGGTTCAATCCCCGCCATGGTCAGAAAAAAAAAGTTTGTGAAACTGGGATCTTCCCCTTCTCGGTAATAAGTTAATGATCATGAGACTGGGTGTTGTGTCTAATTTAGAAATAGCTTTAGTATGTTAAGACTAATTATTTTCTTCATAAATTGCACATTAAATGCCCGTAACGATTAATAATGTCGCGAATATAAATTCACCTATAAAAATTAAAATTAACTGCCAAGAGACCACATTTGTGATCTAGTGGTCAGAGTCCATGGCTACGGATCCAGAAGTCCCGGGTTCAATACCCGGAACTCCCAGATTTGTTTGTGATGCAGTGGATCCAGAATGTGCTCAATTCAGCCTGGTGAGGATTAATGAGAAAATACTTGAATGAAATAGTAGCAGCTCCGATCTAAAAATTGAGATTAACTGTCAGAGGGTTCGTTGTTTTGACCACATGGCACCCTCTATCCGCAGGAAGTTGGTACTATCTGGCCAACAGACAGCGGCCGTTTGGTCGGTGTAGCTCGATTGCGGGCGTAATATTGACTGATGGTGAAAACACAGGACTCATACGTTAGGACAACAACCACACACTATTTCTTTGTCACCATGTTTTGGCATCCGCTCGGGCTATGCCCATTCATTAATTACGCTAGTGGAATAAGAATGAGGAAGGTATAATTTTAGATAAAATGTACTAGAATTTGTGTGATGAAAGAGTGGGAAATCTTTTATGAAAGGACAATCTCAGTGCATACGACCACGAATTGGCTCCCGGCACCAGCCATCCAGCAGCCTAACACAAGAGTGACGCGTTTTACCAAGTGATCACCGAACAAGGGACTGCTTATGTTGTGGACATTTGGTTCACAATGTTGAGTCAGCCACTCCTTCCACACGAGGTTTGTTACATCTTTTAGTTTGTAATAAAATAATTCCTGGTGTTTACAATATCAATGACTTGACTTGACGTGTGAATAAATGAAAACAGTTTCAGTAATGAAGATAACATTATATATAAATACACATATAATATACACATAATAATATATATATGTCATGCCCTGTTTTATAAGTTTTTTTTGGTAATATGTTCATCCATTTCCTGGCATTTTATTACATCCTGTCTTGACCCAGCGCGTGTGACCTTGGACCTTTTCCTCTTATTGTATAGACTAAAATCTGCAAGTAGCAGATTGAATGTGGTGATAAGTATTCGATAACCAACGAGTCTAAGGATAGTTAACAAAATCACTGTCTGGTGGCTTCGCCGTTTAGGGTCGAACCGGACCCCTCAGGTCACCACGCGGGGTCCTTGAGGTTCGTACACGCTCCCTCGTTCGTTCCGGTCTGTCTGATGTACCCATTGTCTCTTAGAGTAGTATTTCACTTAATTAAATAGAACTCTTTGTACACTGCCTTATAATTCACACGCCTTCTCCTCCCACGCCCTATTTATTCCATCAGAGTAACCCCATACGCTCGGGGGTAGCCATCCAGAGTCACATAAGTCACTAAGACCCCCCATTTCCACGGTAGCCAGTAGTTAGAGCGAACACCATCGGGCTACCGTGTGAAAAGGGAGGGTTTCACATAAATATACACCTACATTACTATTTTACTTTTATTGTGTGTAAAAGCTAGACAGAATTTTAAAATATAAAAATTGTTTAGTCAATAATAGTCCATAGGTTTGTCCAAAAAATCCCTGTTGATTCAATTGAAGGTATAGTACCTCCTTAACAATGTGAGCAGTTCGAACGAAACAAAGTGAAATATGTAAACGCTATTTCCTGCCCAGTCGTAACCGCCCTCTTTTCTTCAACCTGGCACGATAAACTCTCGTTTCATCAATTCTTGATGTTTTAACCCCTTTCTTCCGAAGCTATTTCCACCCTTTCTAACATCCTCCCTTAACTCATCAGGCGGGTTGCCCTGTAATTTGCCACTTACCCCCTTGTGCTGCTCTCTCATCAAGACGTCATAAATATTGGTGAGTACGGTGGGACCGTTTGACTCGCTCAGTACAATACGTTTAGTTTTTAATGAGGTATTTAATTTACACTTTCTAAACTCTAAAGACGAGGATAGTACGCTCAATACTATACATTCATCTTTAGTGGTCTAAATATTACTCATCCCCTAGTGGCGTGAATATTAACTAATGGCGTAGCACTATCGCAATAGACAAGACTGCCGATCATGGGAATATCGTGGCTCAATCACCGATCGGATGTTTGAGGGAGTTTTTTTTTCCAAACTGGTTTTCCACTCTCCCTCCACAAAATTGCGGGTATATTTCCTTTAAATTCAACATTCATTGTGCTTAGCACATTATCGTAATTAGTATGAGAGTAAACAGAACGGGTAGTAAGGTGAAGCGATAAAAATAAAAGTGTAGGTGTTATATTATTTCAGGCACACTATTTAAATAGTTTATTTAAAGTATTATTTCTAATTATTACACGTTATTAAAAGCTAATATTTCTTTTAAAAATATGCCAACAACTTGCTCGCGTGGATCGAACTAGGTTAGGCCATGTTGATTGCAGCCTAATATTTGAATAATAACAATATCATCGGGTTGTTTCTATATTCATTGACAATTATTATCCTATCATTTTATTAACCTGGAGCTCCAAACGTTATCTTTATTTTAATTACCATTCAATTATCTTGTATTGCAATTGTACTGTACAATACAAAACCCTGTGTCAACTATTGTAAAAGTTAATAGATTTATATTTAGCACAGTTAGGTAGGAATTTTGTTTAGGCGATACATGTTTTAAAATATTTTTTAAAAAACTCCCTATTGTTTTATGTATGATTTTCCTCCCTCTATCTATGGTGTGTTGTTTTTATTACATCACTAGAGTGAGACAAAAAAAAAAGGTAAATGTTGATTGAATATTTCTTGTTATTTATTCTGGCAAAGAATAAGCTCGTCAAAATTGCAGCTATGAGTTATTTTAAATTATTTAAATTATGGCAAATATATTAACGAAATTGGTAACTTCCGCTTAATTTAAGTACACTCAAAGTCATTTTTATGGAAAATTGAGATGTGTCATTTTGTTTTTAGTGTTAAATTGTGTCTTGATACGAACTTTAATCAAAATGGTTTGGAAAGATTTTAAAATAATTAGATTTTTTCTTTCTTTACCTTAAGTAGGCTACTCTTAATTTTATGGTTTGATATTTTCGAAAAAAAACACTCTGTGAAACCTTTATCAAGTTTTAGCCCAATCGGTAAAATTCTTTCGGCTCTAGTCCTATTAAGAGGGCTGTATGGTAGAACGTCAAGACGCGTTGAAGAAATTTAGAAATCCCTCTTTATTTAAGATGTTATTTGATATTTTTCAATATTGTTTTCTACATAATGAAGGCGGAAATTATCAGCAGGCTTTTAACGAGTTGAAAAGCTTAAATTTTGAGTTTAAAGGATAAAGAGAGATTAAAGAAAATGTTATAAACGTAGATCTAATCTTCCTTTAAGAAATAAAGTAATATTTCAATAGGGTCACAGCATGGAATCAAAGGTAATGTGGTATTTTTATAGGATTTTATATAATTTATCAAACGTTTTTCAAAAACAATTTTAACTTTAAGTTTAAATTCTTTAAATGGTCAGAACTTTAATCTACATTTTGAAAACAGTATTTAAAAATATCAAACAACATGATGAACTATCCGAACTCTCTAAACATCTGCAACGATTCTAGTTCTCTACCCTAAATCTCTCTTCACAACTTGTGAATGTGTGGTATGCCAGGGCTCCACCGTGGTTTGGATCCCACGTTTAACTGTAGGTCTTCCCTTTCATCTCACAATCACCCTACCGTTACACATTAGCGTAAGTGTTTATAACCCGAACGGGTAGTAAGACGCGGTGCTATTAATAATAATAATAATAATAATAATAATAGTAATAATAATACATCTCTCTTAACAAACAGACTACATTGACTACATTGCGAAAGCCCCTTTCTAGGTTTAAGGTGGCCGACATTCATCAAAACATCGAATTCAACCATTTTTGACGATCACAATACTTCCTCTCTCTCTCAGAGAGCTCACAAGAAAGTAAAAAATGGAGGTTCTTACTAAATTTAAATCCGCTCCGCTCTTGGCTCCAATTCTAGAGCTAAACGCGACCAGCACGGCAGTATCACCGCGAGACAATTTATTATATATTCTCCACATATCGTTTCACCATGAGGACTTGAGGAGGAAAAATGATATAGATAGATAAAAAGAGAGAGAGGACAAAGAGAGAAAGAACAAACTTAAACAGGCATCGTGACGCCGACCCCTCCCCTCCTTTCCACACTGTAGCCTCCCCTACCACACCCACAAGATAAGACACGCGTCGCTTGACGTCGAACGGAGGGGGTTTAAAAAAAACACACACACACATATGAGGCGCGTGGTTGTGCATAGTATCCGAGGGAAACAGGTTTAATCGCCCTCTGGCATCGGGAGTGCGTGCGTGCGGCGGCGACAGCGCGGGGATTTTGGTGGCCGTGGACATTACTTCGGCCTTGGCCGTTGTCACCTAGGGCAGTGTGCAAGAACGCCATTAAGTGGGTGATCAGTTTGAGTGGACCCTTAGTGGAGTTGGTTTGCTTGCTTCATCATGGCTGGAAGGTGGACCGTGAGTGTGCTCGGGACTACACTAACGCATCACTAAGCATCCACTCACACTCAGTGGCGTTCTTGCATACCGCCCCTAGACTAGGGAGCCGATATATTGGCAATAAGACGATGCACCTAGGTTAAATATTGACCAAACCTTTAACAGTAAGCGAGTGGTGTTTACTGGAATGAATAAAAAGCTATTTTCAATGACCCAATACATGTAAATGAGGTTTAAAAGTTTAAATTGTACACTTTAAAAAGTCCAAAAATCAACGCATTTCGTACCTAAATGTCCGGGAAACGAAAGTTAACTGCTATAGGAGAGTAGAATGGATCGTTGTGAATCGAAATATGTAATTTAATGAAGGACGGGGGTTCACAACACAAATTGTATTGGCATTTGTATTTTCCTCACCCCCGTTTGTTCACCTACTACCAGACATCTCAACTTATTTTTGAAGTTTGTGACTTTATTTCCGATATTTTGCACCTAAAAACCTTATCCAGTTGTCAGTTAACCAGGGTGTTGGATCCACGATTACTCTCAAACCAGAAAACATATTTAAATGTTATTTTATACATTCTTCGTCCGACAACAATAAAATTTAGATCATTTTTCATTCTTAAACTATAGTTTTTAAATTTTGTTCTATTTTATAAAATATGGTCAAATAGTTTCACTTGTCTCAATCATCTCTACTGTATTTTTCATTCTCATTTATTTGAGATATTAAACGTGCATTTTATGAGCCGACTGAAAAATCAACTGAAGTCTTATAAGCTAACTCAAGTCTAGACACAACACCCAGCCCCCCAACTGTCAACTCATCACTGTGAAAGGGGGGAGGGGGGACATTTCACCAATGATAAATTTTTCAGCCATGCCGGGAATCGAACTCGGGGCCCTTAGCTCAGTAGACAGACACGCTACCGACTGAGATAAGGTGTCGGACATCTCTAATGTAAACAGTAGCGTAACGAGGGGGTTCTTGGAGGTTTCAACCCCACCCCCATTGATTTGAAAAAATAAAACAAACACACGGATTTTTTTTTCAAACCTGCTCATTATTAATAATCACTAAAATCATTCATAATATAATGAGGCATTGTGAATTGTTCAGTGTTTTAGTAGGTTAAAAAAATTAATAGTTTGGGATGATTCATCATCACCATCAGTTCAACTTCAGTGTGACATACAAAATTCTTTTTTTTTATTACTCTACAGGTGTTAGTAAAGGTTTTCTCTTTGAGCTTACCACTTTGCCGAGCATTGTAACTTGAGAATGTAGATCTTCTAGCTGCCATTAATATGGTAAATCGGCTCAAGGAAAAAATTCAAGAAATAAGAACAAACACCGAAATTGAGTTTTCCTCTATTTACGAATCAGCTAAAACACTTGCTGATTTGTTTAGTTCAAATCTTGTCACACCAAGAATATCTACCAGACAAATACAGAGGTGTAATGTAAAAATATAATCCGATAACGCTTACTTCAAAGTTTCAATTTTTTTGCCGTTTCTGGATCATTTTGCGAGTCAATTAAAAACTCGTTTCTTCATCTATCAATAAGTGCTTGGCAGTTTTATGTGTCTAATGCCTACAGAGGAATTGGTTATCACTGAAGTAGAGGAGGAACAGATGAAAAAGCCGGTTGCTTTTCACGGACAGGATTTGCAGTGTAGTGATGTGGTAGCAATTGGTGAAATTTACATGTGGCACGAAAGAGTGAATGGATTGAAAATAAGTTCAAGAAAGGCTATGAGCTATTATGTTGCCTGCAATGAAGAAATATTCCCATTGAGCAGTACTTAGTTGAAAATCTTAGTAACCTAGCCAGTGTCAACAAGCACCAGTGAAAGAGGTTCTCAACTCTTCGGAGATTAAAAACTTATTTGAAAAATACAAAAGGGCAGCCAAGACTGAATGGCTTAGTAATGTTAAATATACATCGAGAAATAAGCATTTCTCCACCCAATCATCAATCCTAGTTACGCCTATGAACGTAAAATACATAAAACCACACCAAGATCAGATGCCTGCAGGGCTATTTAGAATGGTTTCCTCATTTAACCTTACAAGGAAAATCCCTTGAGATGCTTGATAATGCTTGGTTCAAGATGTACCTAGCTCGGTTCAAGTTATATAATTAAAGACGTTTAATGCTGAATATCACAACTTTAATATCAAGGTAAATTATTATAAGCATATGTATATTCTCCCTCTAGCATTTTATATATATATATATACATATAGGGCTGTCAAACTCGACTCCTCAATACATCGATACCCTCGATTCTTACTGATATTGAAATAATTGATCTTAATATTACGATTCTCGCTAGATCGATTCTTAGCTCACAAACTGCCAACTGAACAAAACGGTAACATTCAACATAGGTAATAATTGATTATCTCTCATATTAGTTTAGTTGCCATTTCACTTAAATGCCGGCAAATTGTAAATATACCCTAGTGTCCCAAATATAGTAAAAAGTTAAGTTAGACTGTCAGAATACATGATTCGATTCTAAACAAACAATCTATATATAATACGTAGACTAGGGATGGAAATTTTCCGTAATATATCTATATATCTATCATTAAATGATCTATCACAACGTGTATATTGAAAGCTACGATATTCCTATCAAATTAAAATGGCCGCCATCCTGTAATTATATTCTTTGTCGCTTTTCAATTTTTAATGTTTTATTCAGCTCTTTGAATAAGACAAATTTAATAAAGATAGAACAAAAATCGACGTAGTTAACAAGAATAGATAAAAAAGTAATATTTATTTTAATTTAATATATTTAGAGCGTAGTCCGATGTATCGAATATATCAATATATCGTTGCCAAAACTTCAAGACTAATTTATGGCGATCTAACGTACGTAGGATCAGTTATGGTGGATGACTTTAAATTTTGGTAACGTGTGAAATGTGTTCTTCTTTCCGATATAAAATCCACAATGTATTACATTAATTTTAAGTTTGAGTTTTTTGTTTTGATTTTCAGTTTTGAAGACTTTTAGTGTGTTTAGTAAATATCTATCAGATTGCGAGATTTAAGTTTCAAGCCACCATATGTTGTAATGGTCGAGTCCAAGTTTCGCATTGATGGGGGTGAGTAGGGTATCAGGCACTTAGATTTTACATATAATAATGCTTGGAAAATAATGAAAAAGGAAATGTTCAAGAATCGGAATCTAGAATAGAAAATTTTAGGTTGAACTTTAGAATTGGAATCGAGAAAAACAGGTATCACGACATCTGTTGTGACTCTAATATATATACAATATATATGTGATTTGTTGTTGTGACCCTTATATATATATAAGGAACACAACAACAAATGACTAGACTGCCAAAGACGAGGATATCAGGGTTCGATCCCGGCCGGGTGCACTGAGGGTGGTTTTTCCTAAATGGTTTTCCAATCTCCCTTCGCGCAAATGTGGGTGCGGCTCATCTAAATTAAGCCTTCATAATCCCTAACACATTAAAGTAATTAGTACATAAATTTTCAACCCAAAATGTTAGTAAGTAAGATGTAGTGTTAAAAAAATCTAAGATAATTGAAGAGTTTTTGTTTTGTTGCTTTATAACTGCCCTTCCCATAATAAATTCCGTAGTTGAAGGATATTTCTTTCAATTAGTGGGTGCACTTAAATTTGCTTTCCTTAGCGATTTAAACCCTTTAACGAGCCGCTTAACGAGGCGTTTAACTACGAGGAGGCCGATTGTAAAGGAAAGGGTCTCTTCAATCTGGAGTAGCCTACAGATAAAAAAAACACCCTATTTATCGTAGATTTCTCAAAAACACTGTTTATACGCTCTAGGGCTATTTATTTACATGGTCAGGGTGTTTAATGTGTTCTTTATAAACTCACAGGTTGCATCATAATACGACTTACAAACTATCCTAACCTAGGAACGTATGTTTAGTACCAAACTCCTAGCATTTATATAACTAATTTACAGGACCATCCCTTATGTAGATAGTAAATATATTAATCAAC
Organism: Timema bartmani; assembly: GCA_902151455.1. NCBI lineage: Eukaryota > Metazoa > Arthropoda > Insecta > Phasmatodea > Timematidae > Timema > Timema bartmani. Next base: position 2,377 of record CABFWB010005386.1, on the reverse strand, counting down.
ACAACGCAGACTCTAAGATTTTCTGTCAGAACCCTCCATAAACTTATTCACAGATACAGGACTATTAATAGGGATTACCTATAAAAGTCAAAATTGACACTTATGAATAAATTTAAGTTGATCTACAGAAGTAACGTTTACAGCTGCCAATGAAAACCCCAAGGTTGTGTGTTAGCATTAATACTGTATTTGTAAGTGTATGAATAATTTATTTAGGAATAAAAACATTGTGCTCTTTGCTTCAACGAAATGCCAAGATGTATTTATATTTCTTAGAGATGCGAAGCTAGAATCCTCAATTCCCTCAACCAGATGTAGTACAGGAAAATTAAATACAGTATCAACAAGGAAAACGTTTCAAAGTAAATACAAGTTTAAATACACGTTTAAAAATATTTACTTTCGAAGAAACTAAGTCTACTGCAAAATTTACAAGACCGTTTTATTTGCTAGAAGGGCAAAAGAAGGGCAAACTGGTTCTTTGTAAATATCTCAAAAAATAAAGAGTACAGTAATATATAATAAATGTTTAGAAATTAATTAACTGCTTAAATATAGCTTGGTGTTTTTTAAGAACCCATAAGCGAGCGAATGAAATTTTCGTCCACCTTCTTCTTCTTCTTCTCCTCCTTCTGTGAATCTGTCCTGAGATAGGTATCAACTGGACATCTTCCATTTTGTGTGGTCCTGAGCAACTTCTTTCATACGTTTGTCCCTTCTTCCATTCCTGATACGTCTTCTTCCTATTCCTAGTTTTTCCTTTATCTTCCTCTCCGTGATCCTCTTCATTAAACAATCCCTACATAGTATGTAGCCCAGCCAAGATGTTATTCTCATCATCATCATCCTTTTCTCTCCTATCCTCCTCAATATGTCTTCATTCCTCAGACTGCCCATCCATTTCAACTTCTCCACAACCACATTTAAAAACCCTCCAAATACCACTGTTCCCTCTTTCTTATTGTCCACATCTCCACTTTCTAGTCACGGTTTGTACGTGGATTAAATCAAGTTAATTTTTAGCTGATTTAAAAATTATTGAAAAAAAATTTGTTTTAGTTTTTTTTTTCTAGAGTTAGCTCTCCAAGTACCTGGGGGTCCATTTTTAACGTCAACTGTGTCACGTGCAAAACTAAATCGAAATTTCCGAATTAATCTGAGATTTTGCCAAGCGCTCGTAGTGCTCTCTAGCTATACATTAATAATATGATAACGAATCATAGATAGATAGATAGATAGATAGATAGATAGATAATAGTGGTTAGTTTTTTTTTTAATTTATAGTTTAAAAATAACGATTTTTAAAAATTTCAACTAATTAAACGTATTACGTTTGAAAATGTATCATTTATAAATTACGAAGATACACAATTGGCAAAATATGCAAATAGGCTGCTACGAACACCTCAAAAGTTCACAGGCTCCCCATCTCTGCACTAAACTAAAGCCTCATGCACACGGTACGATTAAGGAGCTATAATAGTGACAACACATTACATTACACTTATGTTTACACGATATTACTGAATCCTCATTTGATAATGCATCACTCAGTGAAATCATGTGGACTTAGTATATTATTATTATTATTATTATTATTATTATTATTATTAATATTATGCCCCACGTCTTAGTAACCGTTCTGGCTGCACGCACTTACGCTAATGTGTAATGGTAGGGTGATTGTGAGATGAAATATAGGACCTACAGTTTAACGTGGGATCCGAACCACGGTGGGGGCTTGGTATTCCACACATTCACAAGTTGTGATTAGTGCACGTCTTGTCAGAGGTGAAGGAAGGGTTTGGCAATCAGATAAACCGGTGCCGGGACCGAGGATTGAGCCCAGGACTCTCAGCACAAAAGTCAGACACCTTACCCCCTAGACCGCCAGGTCACCTTTAGTATAAAAATAAACCAAAGGGCAAACAACTTAGAACCTGATTAGTAGAATTAAATTATTTTAATCTTCTTGGGATTGAACCAGGCATCCCCTAAGATACACAGCCAATATGGAGATACACAACTCTTTGTTGATGCGTAGAGAGTTAATTTACGCATGACCATGCTCGTAATTAACAAAAAAAAATTATTTAACTTTGGCTTCATGAGAATTTCAGGCGAGATAATATTTCCTGTGTGGCTTACACAAAGTTTCCTTGAAAACTAGGGGTTTTTTTCATGTGTAAAAAGGGAGAGTATGATAAATTCGCCGACCTAGCAAAGTATACAAATTACGTCACAGCGGACATGTGGGACGTTGTGCGTTTTAATAAAGCACGCGTGTCAACACGGTCTCAGATGTTATCCTCGTAATTTAATTTGATATATCAAGTAGAACAAGTTTGTAGCTTGAGGGGGGCCGAGCACGAAAATT
>CABFWB010005385.1:22410-40797 GCA_902151455.1 Timema bartmani | reverse complement strand
GGGGGAGAGGGGGGGGGATTAAGGATTTCAGTATTGAATCCAAAATTTTCTTGAATATCCTTAAGGATTAAAGGACCCATCCCTGATTAAATTACACATGTGGTTGGTATAGTAAGCTGTAGCTTACTTGGATTGAGTAAGTTATATTGTAAAATTGATTCATACACCCACTTAAATAGGCCTATAAAACACAATAGAATTATTGAAAAAGAACTAAATAGGCCTATATCCTTTTAATGAGTATTTTTGTTTTCCAGTTTTACTTTCTGTCAACCTCTCGGCGAGAGAAGTATAGTAATCATCGAAAAAATTGAATTCGAGATTTTGATAAAATGTCAACATTTCATGACCGCCTGAAACCGAAATAACCTGGTGTTCGCGATGCCGTCTTTATCTTAGACTAGAGCTGAACCTATTTACCGATTGGGCTAAAACTTGATATCTGAGGTTTTCATAAGGTCCCCCCCAAGGAGTTTTTGGCATTAGATATCCAACCCTAAAATTAAGGGTAGTTTACTGAAGGACAAAAAGCGAAAAAATATATTTTCTAGAAACCTGCTTAAACGATTTTGATTAAATTTTGTTCTATGCACTGTTTAACATCACAAACAAAAAGGCAATTCTCATTTTCCCATGGAAATTAAGTGAAATTAACCTACTTTACATTATGCAGTAATTCACAATTTTGATCATATCTCCGCAAATATTTGAAATATGAAATAACTTAGCATTGTAAAAATGTAGTACTCTTAAAAATAAAAATCCTTTATTTGAAATATATTTAATAAAACAAAAAGTTTCCAAGCTCTAATCAAACATTATATATATATATATATATATATATGGAGCACTTTGAAGATAAAATTGATTGTTTAACTCTTTGGTAGACAGAGATGTTCCTACTTTTTCCATTGTTTCTGTGACATTGTATAGTATTTAATCTAGGCTCCATGTTGGAGTGTTTCTGTAACAATATATATTATGTTATTTCACAAATCTTACGAGTTTTTAGTAAATCTTTCTATTTTAAGATAAAATTGAAAATTGAAAGTTTGTGCATGGCACCATACCATTTATTTTTAAAGTGATATTATATCTAAATTATCATGTTTTTTTTATTAAAGAGATAAAATGAACAAACTTGTGGTAGTATGTTACATGTTAAATCAGTGTTGAGATCCATTAAGTAATTTTATCATGTATTCTTATTTATTTCAGTTTATTTCGATGTGTACGGGTGTCAGATGAACGTAAATGACACTGAAGTTGTATGGTCTATTCTAAAAAATGTCGGCTACACAAGGACCAATTCTATGGAAGACGCTGATATTGTACTTGTTGTTACATGCGCTATTAGGGAGGGCGCAGAGTCTAAAGTGTGGAACAAGCTACAGATGCTTAAAGGATTGAAAAAGAAACGGGCACAAAATAAATGTAATACACCCATGAAAATTGGTGTTTTAGGTAAGTTACATTAATTGGGGTAGGCCATACTAGTCTATTATTTAATTTATTGGTTTTTTTTATTTGACCTGTAAATTGTTTAACTCATATTAGCTATAATTTTCCTGAATTTTTGTGAAAAGAGCCTTTAACCAGAATGTTGTTTCCATTTAAGAATATTATTAAAAAACATTCACATTCATATATCATTGAGGGGGCTCACATAATTAATTAAACTATTAATTTAGAAATAGCCTTGATGGCCTTTTAACATTTGGTATCAAATAAAAAGTATAGTTTGGAAAACCACACCTCAAAAATGACTATTTTTCTGATTTGGTTTACAAAAATTTTTTATTATTTTTAACTCTACAATTCAGGCTTTATGATTTAATTAATTTACTTTGCATCAAAAACAATTTTTGCTAGGAATTTTAGAAGGATAGCATTCTGTATAATCCCACTCCACTTAACAGCTTGTCCTTTACTCTTCTCCTTTCCATATATTTGGACAAAATTAAAAAAAAAAAAATATGGTTTGCCACATTGGGACATTTTGATTGGAACAAATGAAAAAAAAAACCATAAAAGAAAAAAAAAAATTGTTTATAGAACATTAAAATGCAACACTTATTTTATTCTTAAAATGTATTAATTGTGTCTTTTGTTCCAAGCTTGAATAATAGAATGCTATCTGATTGCCAAACCCTTCCTTCACCTCTGACAAGACGTGTATTAATCACAACTTGTGAATGTGAGGAATGCCAGGCCTCCACCGTGGTTCGGATCCCACGTTAAACTGTAGGTCCTCCATTTCATCTCACAATCACCCTACCATTTTACATTAGCGTAAGTGCGTATAACCCGAACGGGTAGTAAGACGCGGTGCTAATAATAATAGAATGCTTTCAGCTCAAAACAAAACAGTATTTTCATCTGTTATATTGGCTGGCCTAGTCTAAGTTAGGCCTTTTGGATTGTCTGATTCTCTCTTTAGAAATTTCAAGCTAGAACACGGCCTTACTCACAACCTAATTGCTGTGTCAAAAACCATTTGGCCATGACACCAGAATTCCAATCAACGTTATTTTAGATATATTGGTGACTCAAAGTCGTTTAATTTTGTGACTAAGTCACCTTTGCTAGGCTGTAGTTGATTAGTATGGTCATCCAAAAACGGACTTTGCATGCTGGCCTCATGATTGAAGAAGTTTTACTGTACTGACTAGGCCACACATATGGCCATAGCTACGAGTTAAATAAATATCCAAAAATCCAATATATTTTCTTAGGTTGTATGGCCGAGCGTTTGAAGCATCAGTTGATAGAGAAAGAGCAGGCAGTTGACTTAGTAGCTGGACCAGACAGTTACAAGGATTTGCCACGTCTCCTGGCCGTGACCGACAACAACCAGACAGCCGTCAATGTGTTGCTCTCGCTGGATGAAACTTACGCTGACATCTTACCTGTTCGCCTCAACCAAGACTCTGTCACTGCCTTTGTGTGAGTTTGCGGACAAAAACACATGCATCTTATGCACAAATTAAATATACTTGACCCAACCCGCTTTGGTGGCTGCATGGTCTAAGGTGCTACTCTCACAATAGACTAGACTGCCAATGACAGGGAGATTAGGGTTCAATCCTGGTCGAGTGTACTGAGGGTGGTTTTTCCAAAATAGTCTTCCACTCTCTCCCTCTACACAAATGTTGGTAAATATACTCTAAAAATGTAACCTTCCCTACCCCAGGGTTTTTATGATTTTACCCATCCCAAAAAACCCACCTGAGTCTTATTAAAAAAAACCTGGGTCTTATTAAAACACCTGGGTCTTATTAAAAACCCCTGGGTCTTATTAAAAAAACCTGGGTCTTATTAAAACACCTGGGTCTTATTAAAACACCTGGGTCTTATTAAAAACCCCTGTGTCTTGTTTAAAAAACACCTGGGTCATATTTAAAAAAAACACCTGGGTCATATTTAAAAAAAACACCTGGGTCTTATTTAAAAAAAACTGGGTCTTATTTAAAAAAAACACCTGAGTCTTATTTAAAAAAACACCTGGGTCTTATTTAAAAAAAAACCTGGGTCTTGTTTAAAAAAAACAGCTGGATTTTACTAAAACACCTGAGTCTTATTTAAAAAACACCTAGGTCTTATTAAAAAAAACACTTATTGTATTTTGCATACAAAGCAATTGTCTGTCTAATTTTTTAAAATAGTTAGTCTATTTCCCTTTTAATAACCAAAATTTGATTAATTACTCTGAATATTGTAACAGGCAGACAAGAAATGAAACCAAATAAACTTATGCTGGACACACACCAAAAAAGCACAGCAAAACAAAGCAAAAGCATTTTTCCCTTAAAGCAAAACGTTTTGGCTCCTGAGCTAAACTTTTTACTTCAAACTGCTTTGAATTGGCTAAAAACATGTTTTTTTTACAAAAACCAAACAAAAAATGCCTAGCAAAACAGAGCATTGGAGGGAAGGGATATTGCAGTTTTTTCCCACACTCCAAAGCGATACAATGTTTGACAAGGACGTTGTTTTGGTTGTTGTACTCTAAACAACATCTTGAGAGAAGTTGTCGGGTGCACCCGATAAACATGAAGAAGATGGAAGAGAAAACTCTTAAGTTATTTGTGAATGAACTGTGAAGTGATGAAAAATTTGTTTAAAAAAAACTTGTCCTGTCCCAGTCAATCACCAATACTGGCTGTGCACGTACTGTGACCAAGATTGTACACTGTTGGGAAGGCTGGTGCATGCACAGACATAAATGTTTTCCCTTGAAACACTGCCCTGTGTTTAAGTCTGAAGCATGAATATGTGAGCTTTGTTATGCTTTATTTTGCTTTATGGTGATCTTGCTTTTTGAATTATGCCTAAACAATTTGCTTTGAATCGCTTTTGATTTTTGACTAACTAGTGTGCGGCAGTTCCATTTGAATACATTGAAATAATGGTTTTTAGGCATAATAAAGCATAAACGCTTTTGCTTTGTTTTGGTGTGCGCGCCCAGTCTTAGCAGTGGCCTAGATTAAACAAAATGTTAATTGAGGGCCTACTTTAAAGAAAATACACGCACAATTTAAACTTAAAATATTCTCTTCTAAGTATTACCCGATCTTTTACTATTATGATTAAATAAAACCTATCATTTAGAAGAATTTTGTTGACTATTGTCTCTTTTTTGTAATCCTTTAAAAATATTTAGCTTTTATGCGATATAGGCATAATATTATTGATACACTATATTTTACTTGTAAAGTAACATTCTCGTTTAGGGTTAGGCTGCTAACTAAACAGCTATAAAATATAAGTTACTAGCTCCTATATACTATTTTTGCCTCATAAAAATTGCTAGCTATCACTTAAATAAACGAGCTTAGTTTATTATACATTATTTATTATAATGCATTTATTACTCAAATACATGTACAGTTAAGTTTAAACTTAAAACTATTAGTCTTATAGTTTTTATTTAAAATAAAACAGCTTTATAAACCAGCTTCAATTCCAGGGTTTTACAGAATATTGCCTTCAAGCTTCAATGCTTAACACACTAATACATTCATGTAAAGAAAGCAACAAATCAATTCTGCAGCTGGCTTGCCAGTAACTCCCCCCACCCCCCAACACACACACACACACACACACACACACACATACTCCCCCCACCCCCCAACACACACACACACACACACACACACACATCATCTCCTCCATTCCTTTTTTCCTTCCACACAAATATTCTTTTTTTCCTCAACCTGCTAGCTTATTATACAGTATTGTTGCCAAGAATTACATTGTGTCATGATTGCAGAATTTATCTGTACTCATGCAATGTTTATGTAGTATTGTTTTAGGGGCGTTTGAAAGAGAGTCCCAATAACACTTTGTGTAGCTAGGCTGTTTTATTACCATGGTAGCTATTTTATATCTTTTTTGTAGCTATTTTTATTAATTTAGTAGGGCTGAGATAATTTTTTCAGAGGTATTTACAATCGAGGGCTCATTACAGTAGAAAAGGGGGTGAAGTAAACAAAACAGCTGTCCTAATAAAAGAGGTGGTTGGAGAATTTTGGTTACTATTCATTTTCTAATTAAGATATTTAATCTTAGTAATTTATACTATCTGGTAGGGGTTTGCGAAGTACACTTTTTCACTTCAAAGCAAAGTGAAATAAAAAAATGAAAAATTTCCAAAGCCAAGTTAAAGTTTGAATTTTTAATGTTGGAAAAACATATTATAGGTTTTATAGTGATATATTTTTGGTATCTATTAAATTTAATTTAAAAATGTTATACTGCTAACATAATTTTCATATCTGATCAAAAGAGCTGCCAGATCATGTTATTATAACCTCATTTAATTTAATTATCTTATATTTTGGTCATGTAAACATTAATTTGTGATGTAAATTACAGCACAAAATGACAAGATTCAACAAGATCTGTATTTTAATTTTAAATATTTTTATTGGTAAAATGTCATAATTGTTGAATCCAGAATTTTACTTTTGAATCGAAGTTGAACTGATGAATATTTGAAGCAAAGTCGAACTTCTTGAAGCCTCGCACAACCCATTAGTGCTTACAAAATGGCTTGGACCTCTAATTAAGCCATTTGGTTGGATAATTTTGCTGTAAATTTTGTATTTTATTATTTATTTAAATAATGTACTTTAATTGTGAAAATGAAACAATTCTTGTATCAATGAATGTTGCCAGGTCAATCATGAGGGGCTGCGACAACATGTGCACCTACTGTATTGTACCGTTCACTCGAGGTCGGGAGAGATCCCGTCCCATTGACTCAATCTTGGAGGAAGTTAGGCTACTGTCTCAGCAGGGTGTCAAGGAAATCACTTTGTTAGGTTGGTTCTGCTACTTTTTAACACAAATGTCTAGTTCATTACATAAAATCATTTTTACTTTTCAAATAGTAGACTATGGTAGGGCAAATTCATTGCATTGTAAATATTTTCTAATAACTATTAATTGTTAAATATTTAAGATGACTGCTGGAGAGGAATGTAGGGGTGGCTCACAAGAAAGGGAAAGGGATCATTAGCGGCCCAACTTTGTTGATGGCTTAGTTTAAGGAAGTATTTCGTTCTATGTCGACGACGAAGACCAGCTACACACCAAACAAGGGGGCAAAGGAAAGACTTTGATTGATGTAGAATTGATAAGTGGGGATAGCAAGCTTCTAGAATGTTTCTTTGGAATCTATTAATTATGTTTGGAGCAATGATGCTATGGCCATTTCTTGAGGGTTGGTTGAGGGGCGCATTTATCCGAGGTAATTGATGACCCAGTTCACCATAAATGTAATTGGCGAAACTTGTAATAAATACTCACAATAAGAGTTATTGATATATTACTCCAGTTTAGTTAATTAACCCTTAAAAAGCATTATAAATTAATATGCTAATTTATTAATAAAAATTTATGACAGTTACAATTTGACAGGGAAAAGTTTGAACTTAACAACTATTAACTAGCGATGAGTCCTTCTAATTCTCAAATCCTGAAGGATATTCAAGATACAAAGATTCAAAAAGATTTTTGAAATTCGAAACAGATTTTTAAGAAATCATTCAAATGATCATTCATTTTAGGTCTTTTATGTTGCCCTATAGTGATTTAATCTAACTTTAAAATAAATCCCAAATCCCATACCTTTTAACTGAATGAGGATTCACGCTATAACCACTACATGTTAATGTTTTAGTTATTGTTAAGGAAAAATAATCATACTAGTGTGGAAAATTTAACCATTTAAGGTTATCGTGTTTTCTAAGATTCAAATTCAGAAGTGAGATCCAAGATTTGTAAGCAATATGTAACGTTCTGTGTGTGGTCATGTGTGTGCGCATGCGTGTGTGCATGTGTAAACTTAGAGCAATAGGAAGTATATTAGCTTGACCTGTCTTAGAGCCACATTCCACATATATCCTTCCTTGCTATAATACTCTTGGGGTCATTACTGAACAGTTTAAGGTCATAGTTCATGTGAATGTATCCACATACATTACTGTTTATCATGCATGTTGAATAAGGAAGGTTAGGGGGGGGCTTTACCTCCCCCCCTTGACAATAATTAGCCTGCGGCATTCATAAGAAGTCTGAAATGCACGGGAAAAATAAGGGGAGAAAAAAAGTTCAAGATGGAGAAGGAAATCTAGCCCTTTATTTATAACTCTGGTTATAAGTCTAGGACATTTTGAAATGCTTATGTTATCTTATTTTAGTTGAGACACTTCTTTGCTCATCCACTAAATAATTTCCTAAAATCCAAATGGTTTCAAAAGTATAACCTACCCTAAAACATTTATCTCTCATTTTGACTGCACATTCTTTTTTACTGTGAGCTATTTGAGTTGAAAAGACACATTTGAAATAGTAACCGTAATAATAACTCTTTGAAAACTCCGTTCCCCCCCTTCACCCCAAGCCTTCTCACCTCCCATTATTGGTAAACAATTCAATAGACCTGCTGGTATTTACGCTATTCTCCATTTTTATAATCTTAGTTCTGAGGTGAAGTTTTTTAGTTGTTAAATTTTGATCTCATAAAAAAAATCCTATTGATATTCAAGGTGCCACTCTGGTTATGTTTATCTAAATCTTATATTGATTTATTTGTTAAATTTAGAAACTTTGAGGTTAAATTAACTTGTGCTTTAGATTAGATTAACAACAATTTTTGTATTTCACACTTGAGTGCTTTAAATGGTCTCTTTTAATAGGCGATTACCAATCATCCTTAGTAGGGATGTGCAAAAACTTCGACTTTGCTATGAATATTTGTTTGCTTCAACTTCGATTCGAGAGTAAAATTCTGGATTCGACAATTATGAAGCTCCGTAAAAAAAAGAAAGAAGTTAAAACACACTTCTATGTTTATTTTTTAATTTTTCTGCAGTTCTTTCCATCATAAGTTAGTGTTAGTGTAAAAAATCTGAACTAATTATATTTTGTGATGGTAACTTAATTTATAATTTTGAGACAAAATATATTAAATACGTTTGGAATATAGAATATTTGAAACTATATTTAATACCTAAATTTACATAATTATGCAAAGTATTATATTTTTATCAAGAACTAAACATTTTATTTAAATAGTCAAACTTCGATTAAGCTTTAAGAATATCTCATATTATTTGATTTGACTTAACTTCAAATTGTAAAAGTAGCCTACGCACACTTATAATCCTTAGTAGGTACCATTAAAAATTCTACAACAAGTTTTAATTTGTTGAATAAACATTTGATAGCCTTGTAGCAAAAAATATACAAGCAGACAGTGTGAAGACACGTTATAAACAAAATGGTCTTGGCATCTTCCACAGTCTCTTACCAAACTTATTTTCCTTCTTCATTCAAAAGTTTACTTTACTTTACATCCATTACTGTTTCCAGCCTATGGTCTGGGTCATTTTTTTTTTACTAAGGCCATATATTTTCCACTACTGGCTTGCTAGGCCTGTCATAGCTTCATTTGCCTTATAATATAACTTAAGACTAGGACAGGCACAACATCCAGTTCCCGGCCATGAATTTATCATTATGAAAGGGTAAATCTATATTTTCATCATTGATAAATTTCCGTCCATGCTGAGAATCGAACCCGAGACCCTAAGCCTAGTAGATAGACACACTACTGACTGAGCTAAGGTGTTGGATCTTTCTAAAGTAATAATACATAAATAAATTATCTTAAATATTCCTTTATCAAAAACAGAAGAAATGAAACAATTAAAATGCACTGACATACCATATTTATGGAAATGTTTAAAAACTAAAAAAATTAGTTTACTACTTTCAATTAACAGAATTTACAGAATGACTACTGTCATCTGGCTTGTGAATTTAATTGTATTTTTGGTAGGACAGAATGTGAACAGCTACCGCGACCTGTCCAATGAGACCCATTATGGGGGCTTGCCAGCAAATGAGGAAACTCACTTGGTGAAAGGTTTTCGCACAGTTTACAAACGCAAGAAAGGGGGACTGAGGTTCGCTGACCTTCTGGACCAGGTTTCGCGGGTTGATCCCAATATGAGAGTCAGATTCACCTCTCCACATCCTAAAGACTTCCCTGATGAGGTGACAACTTTGGTTTATTTGTTCACTTTAAGGCTAATAGGTTATTAATACTAGGGGTTTGCAAGTACTCAAATTTTGAGCAAGATTTTGAGCAGGCCTGGTTCAAACTCTACAGCTTTAAATAAGCTCAAGCTATTTCTGTGCTATATTGTGTCCCTGGTGGTGAATGACTCATTGATAACGCTTCTGTATCACCTGTCTAAAGGTTTTTTTTAAAATTTTTGATGAAAAGATATTAATGAATAGATTATAATCGTTTTGAATATAATGTTTACTACTCCTCACTGTTCTTTTAGGGCACCTTCAGACAAGGCCACTTAGCAGCGCTTAGGAGAAACGCTTCTATTTGCAAATACTGGAGATAAATTGGGGGTTTCACACATAGCCACAGCCACACAAAAGTGACACCGACTCTAATCTGAGTAGTTGGCTTTCCACTGTTGGCGGCCACAAAAAGTGGCACCGCTAGGTGGGTTTACGTGGTGCTGTTAAGTCTGAAGGTGCCTTGAGCCACACCTTCATATGTCTCCTCAGTGCTCACCCGCCACTACCCTGACCCTCCCCCTCTCCACCCAATTAAAATTATTCAAGTTGGTTTCATTTGTAAACTGTTAAGGACAGCATATAAGCAGGTAAAGTAAAGGCAAAAGATTGTATCTTATTCTAATCTTTCATTTTCATGAAGTTAAAGATGTTATATATAAGCGTTATTGCCAAAGTCGTAGCCAGCCAATAATTTCAGGGGGGGTTTGGTGGGCCCATCCCCTAATTGACGGAGGCTAGAAAAAATTCTAAATAAAAAATTGTTCTAGAAGCTATCTGAAGTGTTTTTTTTATGGTAACACAGCCCCCTAATTTGTACTTGTACCTTAATTTTGATATTGTTTGAACTATAAATAAAGCCATATATATTTTGTTCATAAAATTTCAGGGGGGGTTTGAACACCGAAACCCCCCCTCCCCCCAACTACGGCCTTGGTTATTGCTTAATATAATATATACAAAGATATACAAATCCTATAGAATTAGCTAATTAAATAAACTATATTACGGGCATCTTATTGTGGCGAAGGTTCTGCAACTGATCCAAGAGCGTGCTAACATCTGTCGCAGCCTGCACTTGCCAGCACAGAGTGGCAGCAGCGCCGTGTTGGAGCGCATGAGACGTGGTTACACCAGGGAAGCTTACCTGGACCTAGTGAGCCATATCCGGAAATGGTTGCCCGGTGTCAGCCTCTCCAGTGACTTTATCTGTGGGTTTTGCGGGGAGACCGAACAAGAGTATCAGGAAACACTCTCGCTCATCAAACAAGTCGGCTATGACATGGCCTATTTGTTCTCCTACAGTATGAGGGAGGTGAGTCGGAAACATTCGTGAGGTTTTGGTTTGTGCAGAAGAAACCTTTAAAAATTAACAAGAAAATATATATTTTTTCCCCTGGATGTTACATTTTGTCACCCTTTATTTTGATATAAAATACTTTTCATTGTTTTACAAAAAAACTTGAGCTCGATAAAATAAAAAAATAAACCAGGTCAAGGGGTCAAACACTAAGTGTGGAAATGACATTTTGACTTCGGGAAATTTTCAGACGGGAAATAAAAATTTCCCTGGTAACTGGACGAGAAACAGGAAAAAAAATTATTTTCCAATTTAGGCTTTTATATATATATTTTTTTTTCAGCTCTATAATTTAAGTTTAAACTTAGGCTTCCCATTCATTTAAAAAAAGAATAAACATAAATTGATGATAAAATTAGAAGCTTATGGCAATTTGATTAGAGAGGGATAAAAAAATTTAGTTTCTATTTAGATAAATGTAGGGATTATCATCATCATTCTTCCTTTAATTTTTTCCATTCTTCTTCTCTCATTTGCACACTTTCTATTATCTACCCTTGCCATCTCTTTGGCCTACCTTGCTGTCTTTTCCTACATTCTTCATTTCCAACATTTTCTTTGGTATCTTCCCTTTTTCCATCCTCATTATAATGGATTTAAATTTTGTAATCTTTAAAAATAATTATAGGAAAAAATATACACACTCAAATTTTTTTTATTAATTTATTTTTAAATTGTAAACTTTACAAATAAAAACTAAATAATAATTTGCCTAACAAGTGTTGAATAAGATTTTGTTGTAAGGTAAATTAAAAAATATAGGCTTAATGCAACTATTATAATTGTGTATTTTTAATCAAGCATTTTTTATATAAATATAAATGAATTTAAAAAATAAATAAATTTTAAGCTTGACTAAAAAAGTTCTTAAATAAAAACTCATGGTGTGAATTTAAATAACTTCTTTCACAGTAAAGCATCAAGATATTCAAACAAATCAGAATAAATTTAAGTGAGCCACGGTCTTGTCCATGAAACTCCATGCCGTGAGCCCGCAAGCAAGCTATACCGAGTGACCGCCTCCGTTAGTGATGATAGTGCTAACATTTGGGGATAGAGGGTGTCATGTAGTCAGCACAATGACCCCTCCGGCCGTTAATCTCAGTTTTCTAAGCCAAAGCTGCTACATCTTCATTAAAGTAGCTTCTAATTTGTCCTCCTGAGGCTGAGTTTGACCCCGTTCCAAACCCACTGCTTGACAGAAAAATTTTGTAAGCCCTGGGGATCTAACTCAGGACCTCTGGATTTGTAGCCTGGAACTCTAAACCACTAGATCACCGAGGTGGTCTTGAGCCAGTCTTGTACACAGGAATATTAGAAACATGTCTGAATTAAACCAGTGTGTCTGGTTAACTCATACGTTTCAGTTACTAAAGCTCTCACAAAGAGCTTTAGTTACTAAAACTCTCACAAAGAGCGCTGTCAGACTCCAAAAATTTAAGTTTATCCAACTATGATTATCTATGATACAAAAGCAAATGGATGACATTCCAAATAATATTATTGACCTATTAGACTTGTCTAAATGTCAATTAAGTGTGGTAAATTAGAGTAAATATTTTGAAAAGTTAATCTGTCATTCATTGTAATATATACACAAATTTTCAGAAAACCACAGCACATCGCAGGTTTGAAGATGATGTCGCCCTTGAAACTAAGAAGTTGCGTCATATGAAAATGACTACTTTGTACAGACAGGAAGCAGAGAAGGTGAACAAAGCCAAGATTGGGGAGTTGCAGCTCGTCTTAGTGGAAGGAGTAAGTGAATCTTAATATCAGAGTTTTAAGCTAGAGTGACACATAATCTTCAACTTACAAACGAGATGTGCCCCAAAAATGTGTTTATGGTTTAGTCTTTTGTAATTCAAAACAAAATTTTTCATAGGCACATTGTTATAAATGAAGGACGTGTTACCGGAACCAACAAAAACAAACATACCCAAATTTACCCGCATGGTCTAACTTGTTTCTTTATTTGGATTAAATAGACAAGCTATTATAGTTGTTAAGTAAGGCTATAGCCACATTTAAATATATCATATTCTTTAAATTGAAAAATGACACCTGGACATGGGAATCAAACTCGGGACATTTTACATAGTACACCAATGCTCTAACCACTGAGTTATCCAGGAGTCGTCCTGTGACCAGGGTAATTTTTTACTCATATTTTAAGGCAGAGTTTGTGATGGAGGTATGATAATTGTCAGCTACATATGAGGGATCAATAAACCCATTTCCTGACGCTTGTTTAGCACAGCGATCTACGCAGGCCCAGTATCCATTTTTCTACTCGTATGCTCTGATCCGACTCATATTTTCGCTACTCACTTTCTCATTTATTGCTTTATTCATGGTTATATTATAGCATTGAACTGGTAGCCCTATCTATTGGCTTCAATACGAATTATTCAGACTAGCTAAAAGTACAGTGGTTCATTGATAGATGGCATTACAATAACTTATTGCAATGAAACGTTGATTTGCGCCCTTATCAGGGAATGGGTTATGATAACGAACTATCAGATAACGCATCTACCTTCGAGTCGGAGAACTTTATTTCTCTCTTGTGTTGGACTGGATTGCCAGCGAGGAGATCAGGGCTTGACAATCTATCAGGTTTATTGAAGGTGGTTTTTTATTCTACTAAGGAGCAATGAAATTATAAGGAGAAGAAAAAATAAACCATAAATTTAAAATCTTGGAAATAATAATCTCTACCTTTGCTCCTAGGGTAGTAGCGCATTTCTTTCTTCACACTAGTTCACCACCAACATATGTACTTCCACTTTTTATCACCCAGTATTATGGTGAAAATCCACAAAAACAGTTAAAATAGTTCACAGAATCCAGAGCGGGTCTACACTAGGGCACTAGTGACTGCTAACTGTACAGCATGGGTCAGCCTCATGGCACTGTTTGTATTGTGCAAACTTGTGAGCCGATTCATATAAGTGAAAGAGCCACATGAAATTGGGAAAACCGTTTGTAAATCATATATCCCCCTTTATATGTTGAAAAAGTACCTATTAAGTATTTTCAATGCTATAGAATATTAGAAATGGGTCTAATTCACTTCTTACAAATCTTTATTTTACAAACATATCCTGAATCTTGAATCTGAATTTGAGTACTGGAATACATCGTATGTTTAAGAGGTTAACTTATACACATTGGCATATATTTTAATTATTCAGTATAAATGACGTTTAATAAAAAAGGGGAATACGAAGCTTTGAAAGCTCAAAAGTTCATCAGCCCCACTTTCCTTTGAAAAACAAACAAATTCAGGATTCAACTTTTGCAAATATTCACATAAAAATCTTGCTAAATACACATTTTATTTAAATTTTGGTCATTCCTTGCTCTTATTTACATTATTGATGTTCACATGCCAGCACGGTGAAGTGTGTAGTTATGATAATGACAAAAAAATGGATAAGGTCTAGTAAGCGAAAGTTGGATAGAGTAGAGCTTATCTAATAAGAAGAGGACAGCAGGGCGAGTTGTTCTATAGGTGTGTAATAGAGCTGCTATGAATAAGAGAAGTGCCCTTGAAGTGTAAGGAAGTGCTGTACAGGGCATACTTTGTACCCATTGTCACATATGCAGCAGAAACATGGACAGTGAATTTAAGAAAGACTATGAAAGTGGAGGTCATAGGAATGAAGTTTGTGAGGAGCATGTTAGCTGTCACGAGGAGAAACAAGATTAGGAATGAAGTTATTCAGGAAAGAATGGAGGTACAGGGAGTACATGAGATAGTAGAGGAAGCAAGACTGAGATGGTATGGGCAATTAATGAGGATGGAAAAAGAAAGGATGCCAAAGAAAATTATGGAAATGATGTATGTAGGAAAAAGACCACAAGGGAGGACAAAATAACAGAAAGTGTGCGAGTGAGAGGAGAAGAATGGAAGAAAGTAAAGGAGGAAGAGTGGTGAAAGTATAAAGGAAGATGGAGGCATTTTACTAAACTGACCCGGCCACAGGCTGGATGGTAACAATTGATGATGATGACATACCAACAATCTCTAGTGATTGATGTGATTGAATAAATGTTGTAAGAACATCTTGACTGACCAGCCTGGGACATAGCTTTAAAAACATTATTTTATATACCATAAATTTTACTATATAAATGATGTTAGATGCATAAGTGCTTTTATTTTTTTCAACACATAAACAAATTCCAGCTTTGAGAATATTTAACACTTTGAATTGAAAAAGTGAACTTTTTACACCATTAACTTAGCACCCATAACATTTATAAACTTTCAAATTTTGAAACATATTTTGTATTGCATTCGTAGTTGTAAGTCAATTTGGGATTGTTATAGCCAAGCAAAAGATCTGAATCCAACATGGCTGGTCGTAATGATGGTAACACCAAAGTTATATTACCTGCTGGAGGAATTCCAGAGTCCTCTTCTTCACAAGTGAGCAGAGATGTGAAGCCAGGAGACTACGTAGTTGTGTTGGTAGGTTTCTATCAAACTCAAATCTATATGACAATAGTGTTTAAAAATGAAAAGTACAGTAGCCCCATGGCTTCTTTGGTGCTGACTGACAGCTGACGGCTTTGAAAAGCTACCAGACCAAATTATGTATCCCTACGCCGAACCATATGATCTGCAAAAAACATGTGTTTAGCAGCTGTCACTTCTGACAGTCAACATTTAGGTATATACCTAAATGTTGACTGTCAGAAGTCAGCTGTGAACTGTCAGTCAGCACCAAAGAAGCCGTGAGGCTACTGTAGTGGACCTTTTATATAGGTATGATCAGCAAAACAGGTTTTTGAAGTTATTATTAAATCTAAAACATTTGTATCGGTGGTCACTTGTTCAAAGGTGTCACACTTGAAATATGTATGATTTCTATTGATGGAGAAGTCTGTGCTTGAATCCTGGTAGAATACCGGTACCCTCAATTAGGGTTGTACAAAGCTTCAAAAACTTTGACTTCGCTTTGACCATTTGTTTGCTTCGACCTCAATTCGAGAGTAAAATTCAAGATTCGACAATTTTGAAGCTTTGCAAAAAAAAAATATTTGAGTTAAAACACTCATTTATTTCTTTTCTGCTACTTTTGCTATTTAGTCAGAAATTAGTGTTACTGTAAAAAAAAAATGAAATAAAATATATATTACATTTTATGATAGTAACTTAATATATCATTTTAAGATGAAATATATTAATTACATTTGTAAATTATATTTAATACCCAAATTTACATAATTATGCCAAGTATAATATTTTTATCTAATATTAAACTTTTTTTTAAATATCTGAACTTCAATTCACCTTTGGGAATATCTTATATTATTCGATTTGACTTTGCTTTGATTTGAAAAAGTGGACTTAGCACACTTCTAGTACCAAGAATGTTATTTCTTAAATGGTTTCTCATTACTTCCTTCACGCAAATATATGTATGTTTCCTCCAAAATCTACATTCCTTATCTCTAACCCAAAAGTGTAAATACGCTGATAGACTGGACATGTAGTAAGAGAGACACAAAATAAAAAGTTACTAAGCATACATTATTCACCAGTTTTTAAACACTATTGAGTCCAATTTGATTAATGATTCAATTGATCAAAACTGATTAGAATAATTTATTCTCTTCTGCTGAAGAAGGGGACTGATGTACCCTAAAAATTACATAATTATGTGTTTTGTTGCGTTTTAATTGTGAAGTTTGAGGCCTACAGTTTTCTAGTAGTCTTTGTCTTTTTATCCCCCTTTCAACGTTTAATTTAATAATTTAAATTAAGTGATATCGCAAGATTTGTTATTAGAATTAGAACATAAGCCTCTTCATTGTAGCCTTTCCCCCCACCACTTCACCTTCTCCTCCTAAATGACTCACTCTTCTCTCTCCTCCATACTTCTCTGGACCTCCTTCATCCACCTTATTATCCGGCATCTTCTCCTCCTCCGTTCTTCTCACATGACCGTACCACCTTAGTCCTACCTTTTCTATGCTGTCCTGCACTGGTTCCTCCTTAGCTATTCCTCTCATTTCTCATCCTATCCATTCTTGAATAATATAAACATATATGCAATGTTGATATTATGTAATGTTAGTTTTGGTCTCTGCTTAAGCATTTAAAAAATGGTTAGCACATGATTTCTTCATCTACCTTGTAATTCACTTAAAAATATCTAATATTTGTTACTATTCAGAGCATATCTCTTTTATTTCTGCCAGATTTAAGACTTTTTAACTCATTAGTTTGTTTTCACCTTAACTAGATAAATGCAGCCAATTCCCAGGTGTTGAAAGGAATTCCACTTTATCACTCTACGCTTGGGGACTTCAACACTGAACACACACACGTCCGTAACTCAAGTGAATACAGCTGCAGAAGTTGAGTTTGTAATGATTTTGTCGATAATCTCTTATTAATTATAGTAACGAAAACTGTAATATAAAACAAATACATTGTAGATATTGTTAATTTATCAATAATTCTTATTTTGATTTCAATTTTAATCCCTTTATCTTATTAATAAGAATGTACGAGTATACATTTTTCAGTTCAAGTCTAGTTTCACTTGAGTTTGAATGAAAACATAGTCTTAGTCAAGTTGTTTTAGTACAGAGAAAATTTGTACTAACTTCATTTTTTAATAATACTTTTTGTGAAAAAAATTATAGTAATATAAATACTAATTTTTATTTAAATTTGAGATAGCTTTACCAGTTTTAATTTATTTTTTCAATCTGATATAAGTAAAAGTTATATAACTGTTGGTTATGAAATAATATCTTAAAATTCTGTAGATTCCTGTTTACCTACAAATAATAACTATTGACTATGATAAGTCTTACACCATAGCTCAGTCAGTAGTGTCTGGCTACTGAGCTAATTATCATGGGTTCATTTAACCTAATTAACCAGCTCACATTTTGATCTATAATTAATATTATCTTATTAACCTGAATTGGAGCTCGACCTGTTGAAGAACCTTACATTATTGTAGGGCAACTATTAATTAATATATATTTATCATATTTCTTATTAGATCCATTCACATTCAAATTCTGGCATGTCTGAAAAAGTTATTATTAGTAAAATTGGGGTTTCCTCTTTCACAGGAATTAATTATCAGTCGTAGGCTGGATGTTGTGTCTGTTCTAGATTTAAGCTAGTTTATAATTGTGTGTTGATATAATCAGTCGGTTCAGAAAGAGCACGTTAAATACCTAAGATAAAATAATACATTAACAATATTTATAATTTTACTTACAATTCACTTGAAAAATGACACATGGAGTCAAACTCAGAACCCTAAGCCAGAGGGGGACTGGCAGGCTCCATGCGGCCTGGGACTACGAATATGATGGCTCTTAACATTTTATTCATAAATCCAGCTGAAACTATGTTTAATTGTAATCTGAAGGGGGGG
>CABFWB010005385.1:0-21954 GCA_902151455.1 Timema bartmani | reverse complement strand
CCCCCCCCCCCCCAGGAAGTTAGTCGCCCATTTCACATTCCTCCCTGATGAGTTCCGATAGATTGAAATCTGGGGGTGGGGGGTGATAACGATCAATTTTCTTCAAGAGGCAGCCATTACCGCTTTGTCTAATGGAAGCACTGTAAAGTGTGAACTGCATTCTTCTTTTTATTGTAAAAGCCATGTTGTGTTTGTTCCTTTTATACATTTTCTTTCCACCTCTCCTGGACCTTCTTCCAAATATATAAATTACAAATTATTTCAAAAAGCAGAGATTTTCCTTAAAGAGATATATTAGAGTGGACCTGAAAGAATAGGGTGTAATGAGGTGGACTGGATAGAATTAGCTCAAGATAGGGATAGGTAGCATGCTTTTGTAAGTACAGTAATGAACTTTCGAGTTATTAATGCCATAGAGTAAGTAATAAACATCATTTAACAGATTATGCATTGAACTGATAAAATCAAATTATTACATGTACACGATTGCATGTAAATCAATTACAAGCTACTGATGACTTATCTATATTTGCGAATAACTAACATTTCTAATACACTCATTAAAACTAAAGTCAATCAATTCACCCTTGTAAATGATTAGTATAACTCTTGTTGTTTTTAAATTACAGTTTATTATTTAAATCACATGATATAAAACACTATTTGATTAAAATTATACTTTAAATTTATTTACCAATACAGTAAAAAAAATCCCATTTGCGGCTCACAATCATTTCTATGTTATATAATATTTTGTACTTTTGAATAAAATATTTATGGATTGATTTTTAAATCACCAAAGGTAACATTTGTGCCACAAGTAGCCTCAGAGCTCAAAAAGTGCACTTGGTGAACTGTTGTGCCAGTTACTTTTATTTGGAGCTCTAAATTTCACTGGTTGGTATAATATCTTACTAAAAATTATATTTATCAAATTTTTACACATAAATTAGCTGTCAACAATAGCTATTTTCAACACAGCCAATCCAGGTCTCACTGAATCTCCAACTTTCACAAGATAGAAAAAGCATCCAATGCAATAAAAAGCAAATTAGAGTTAAAAACAATTTTTAATAATCAAACAACTAAAAACTAAGTTTGTACAAGGAAAGATTTTAATCATTTTTCTTATAATAAATAACAATACAATGATAAAATATGGACTGTGTCATAGTTTTCATAAAATACTTTCATAATGTAGCAATTAGTTACTTTTAAACATGGCACTGACTTGTGGATAATCATACACTCGGCTAAAATGAATTTAATAAACGATTGTAGTATAAAAGTTGGAAAGTTTATTCATAAAAATTAACAAATATGTTATTACAATAGCATCAATATACAAAAATATCTTTGGGTCAACATATTATATACAATATTCATCTAAATTAAACAATGATCTGTGAAACAAATATTATAATAGCTTTTTATAATCCTTAAAAAACTTATCTGCATGAACCTTTCACATTCTAAGTGTCCACAAGCTGTTTAAAATAATTTCTCCTTATTTAAGAACTGACATTGTTGTAAAAATATGGCAGTGTAATGACAACTCTTTTGATCGAGTTGAGATGTCTTCATAGTCAATTAAATATTACTTTTAAATTGGTTTAGAACAAAGCCCTAGCTATAGATAATATAAACTGCCAATAAAATGTATAGTATAAAAAATAGGGGAATCAAATGACCGTATAGCGTAAAGGATTATAATCTATTCCTCTTGTTTAACTAGAGCTGGCAGATAGATGGATAGCTTTCAGAACACAAAGCTTGTTCATACAGGCACAAATAAACCAGGATTTTTATACGAAGCCAATTTTCGACTATCAACATGGATTGAAACTCAGACACATTTGTTATTCTAGAATGATGTCATATTTGATAAATTGATTAAAAAGTTATATTTTTTTATTTTAGCACTGTGTCTTAATACCCGTTCAGGTTATACGCCTATGTGGTAATTACGCTTATATTTGGGATTAGGAAGATTTTTTAATATAGGGGGAGTGCACCCACATTTGTGTGTAGAGAGAGTGGGCATTCATTTAAGAAAGAAAAAACTAAGTGCACCCAACAGGGATCGAACCCCGATTTTCCCTATCTCTGGCAGTCTAATCTATTGTGAAAGTAGCACCTTAGGCCATGCATCCAGTGAAGCGGATTAAAAAGTTATTTATTAACCCTTTCGCTGGTGCGGGAGTTAATCACTGTTTCACTGCAATAAGTTTTTGTAATGCCATCTATCAGTGAACCACTGTAGTTTTAGCCAGTCCAAATACTTCGTAGTGAAGATGATAGATATAGTTAACAGTTCAATGCTATAATATGACCATGAATAAGGTAATAAATGAGAAAATAAATGAGTAGCGGAAATATTTGCTGGATAAGAGTATGCAATTAGAAAAGAGGCTTCCAGACCCTAGGGAATGAGTTAAAAGCTTTCAATAATAATTCCTTATGAATTTCTGGATAGTTTTTCTTTTTAAACCATTAATTAAATGGATTAAGAATATTACAACATGCGTTTACAGTTTTCAAATAAGAAGCTTCCTATGAAAATCAGACTATAGCTAAGATTCACTTTTGTCAAGAATAGTGGCAGGGTATGGAGGATTGTGAAAAGGAGGGGGGTGGGGGAAGGGGGGGGGATACTTACTTATACAGGGTACTTGGATTCAATTTTTGGGGTGATAGTGAGGTAATTAAATGAACAACAACACACATTCTTTTTTTTCACTGTACTGCTCTCTGGTGGAAGGAGAAGTATGGGGTGTGGTGGGGGTAACAAACTCTTGGGGTGTATACCATATATATACAATCTCAGTGTGCGGGAACGACACAGCAATACTACAATATCATACTGCTACTGTCCTTGCACCATACGCACACAATATTAATTTGTTTCTATTAAGGCCTAACATAATTCTCCTTTCAACTGGTCTTCCTTTCCTAGCACTCAAATTGTATAATTTTACAGTTTTCACCTATATCTATAGTTAAAAGATAAAATATAGACTAGTATTATTAGAAATATGTGAAAGGAAGAAACAGGTTCCAAGCCCCTTGACTCTCGTGTTGTCTTTGCCAAAACATGATTGATTATTTAGATCTTAGAATAGGCTGATGAAATTTGGTGTGTATGGTAGACAACCTGTGTGTTCTAAAATGTGTTTGCAATCCAACTTTGGATGAGATTAGCACTGATTAATATTTATTCACAGAATAAATTTCCAACCATAAGAAATAAAATATACATAAACTTACTGTAATCGTTATTCTTGATGATAAAAATATATAACTATAGGCCTAATAGTTATAAACTGTGATGAGAAAATTTGTGGAACAAACCCTTATCAGAAATGACACAAACAATAATTATCTGTGAACCAAGCTACTGCTACTTGTTAAAGCGAGATTTGCAGTAATTATGTTGGAACAACTGTGAAGCAGGCCACTTCAACTTGTCCACACGAGACTTGCTGTAATTATGTTCTTAGGACTGTGAAGCAAGCTGCTGCCACTTGTTGACGCGAGACTTGCAGTAATTATGTTGGAATGACTGTGAAGCAGGCCACTTCAACTTGTTCACACGAGACTTGCTGTAATTATGTTCAAAGGACTGTGAAGCAAGCTGCTGCCACTTGTTGACGCGAGACTTGCAGTAATTATGTTGGAACGACTGTGAAGCAGGCCACTTCAACTTGTTCACACGAGACTTGCTGTAATTATGTTCAAAGGACTGTGAAGCAAGCTGCTGCCATTTGTTGACGCGAGACTTGCAGTAATTATGTTGGAAGAACTGTGAAGCAGGCCACTTCAACTTGTTCATACAAGGCTTGCTGTGACTATGTTGGTAGCACTGGGATCACCTTGTTCATGCCTCTGGCGAGATGGTGGCAGTTGATAGTTGGGTAATTTACCATTGTGATACACATGTTGTGGAGGGAGCATGCCGTCACAATCTAAGTTTCCTGGTTAACAACATACAAAGTAATTAAAACCATGGTTTGTAGCATTTTATGGTCACTATTTAAAAAATTTAATTTTGGTGTAAAAACTTTTTTGTATTAATGTAATTTCACTACTCTTAGTTCTTTCTTTATATATGTGTTCCTTTATAATATTGGAATAAATTAAAATATGCCAAACAAAATCAAATTGGGATCAAAAGAGACACATTGGGCAAGTAGTCCCCTATATCCCTCGCTCGAATGACAGGTGGGAATCAACTCCCCAAGATTTTACTGTATACAAATTGTAAACACATTCAATAAAACACTCATATTGTACTTATCTCTTTAAGGAAAACATCCTTTCACTTTTTTAGGTATCATATTATATGTATCTGGAAGAAGGTACAGGAAAGGTGAATAGAACACATATAAAATTGAACCAACATAATATGGCTTTTATAATGAAACCAGTAAACGATTGTGAAACTATCGCACATTCAACACTCCCCTACCCCAAATAATGATTTAGTCTTTTGTTGAAATTAAATACTCAGCGAAGTGTATACACAAAATAGCAAAGAGAGTTTATTTTCTGTAATTGATACAAAAATATTTGTGAAGCAGGCCACTTCAACTTGTTCACACGAGACTTGCTGTAATTATGTTCAAAGGACTGTGAAGCAAGCTGCTGCCATTTGTTGACGCGAGACTTGCAGTAATTATGTTGGAAGAACTGTGAAGCAGGCCACTTCAACTTGTTCATACAAGGCTTGCTGTGACTATGTTGGTA
The DNA here is from genome assembly GCA_902151455.1 of Timema bartmani. Classification (NCBI taxonomy): domain Eukaryota; kingdom Metazoa; phylum Arthropoda; class Insecta; order Phasmatodea; family Timematidae; genus Timema; species Timema bartmani. The sequence continues at coordinate 17,208 of CABFWB010005385.1, read as the reverse complement.
GCACTGGGATCACCTTGTTCATGCCTCTGGCGAGATGGTGGCAGTTGATAGTTGGGTAATTTACCATTGTGATACACATGTTGTGGAGGGAGCATGCCGTCACAATCTAAGTTTCCTGGTTAACAACATACAAAGTAATTAAAACCATGGTTTGTAGCATTTTATGGTCACTATTTAAAAAATTTAATTTTGGTGTAAAAACTTTTTTGTATTAATGTAATTTCACTACTCTTAGTTCTTTCTTTATATATGTGTTCCTTTATAATATTGGAATAAATTAAAATATGCCAAACAAAATCAAATTGGGATCAAAAGAGACACATTGGGCAAGTAGTCCCCTATATCCCTCGCTCGAATGACAGGTGGGAATCAACTCCCCAAGATTTTACTGTATACAAATTGTAAACACATTCAATAAAACACTCATATTGTACTTATCTCTTTAAGGAAAACATCCTTTCACTTTTTTAGGTATCATATTATATGTATCTGGAAGAAGGTACAGGAAAGGTGAATAGAACACATATAAAATTGAACCAACATAATATGGCTTTTATAATGAAACCAGTAAACGATTGTGAAACTATCGCACATTCAACACTCCCCTACCCCAAATAATGATTTAGTCTTTTGTTGAAATTAAATACTCAGCGAAGTGTATACACAAAATAGCAAAGAGAGTTTATTTTCTGTAATTGATACAAAAATATTGTTACATTTTTCTTTTAACTTAAATTTTAAACAAACAATGTGTTTTAACGTAAACTGAGTATGCTATGTCAGAAGTCTGTATAAAATCCTATCCGCTGATACCTTATTCATTGCTGTAGGCTTTTTATTGGTTGATAAAAAGGGATGTTGACAACAGAAATCATATATATAGGAGTTTTTTTGGTTTCCTCTTTAAGGAAGTTGTGTTGCACGTTTCACACTCCCTCCCGATGAGTTACGATTGAATGAAACCTAGGTCGAGGGATTGGGTGATAATGATCGATTTCCTCAAAGAGGCAGCCATTACCTCTTTGTTCAGTGGCAGCGGTGTGACATATGAACTGTGTTCTTCTTTTCATTGTAAAAGCCATTTCAATTCCTTCCCCTTTTATATGTTTCAATCCATATTTCCTATACCTTCTTCCAAACATAGCACAATTATTTTACCTAAGAAAAAACCTTTTTTAGATTTTTGAAAGGGATACAAAATAAGTTTGTATTTTATAGATGTTTCTTCCTCTCAGAATCCTACTAAACATGCATACATATATACATACATACCTGACAATGAAGGTGAAGGACCTTTAGAGCTCCCGTACAACTTGGTACTGTACCCCGAGTCGTTGTGTTGGTCTGTGTCTTGAGTAGGACTGTACACAGCGCTGCGGCTACGATAAGGGAGACCCGAAACTAGCTGACTCTCTTCGTCGCGCCAGGGGCATACCCCCACATTCTCGTAGTTTGGGACTTTGTGGTGACCCATCAAGCCGGGCTCCTGGGTGTAACAAATCAGCCAATGGTGTATAAGAAATTCAGTAGGTCATACAAAATGTTCAAATTAAGGTTATTATTTCCTACCAAAATTATCAACAATTATTTGCTACCGAGACTAAACCATTAAATTCTGCACTGCTGCTAAATATTTTCCCTTTCAAGTGTAGATGAGAAAATTTTTAAATGAGGAGAAAAAGTTGTCATTAAATTCCAGGTCACCCTTGACAGATATTCAAGAACTGTCGAGTTTATCATGTGAAGAAAATTAAATTCTATGTCTGCGGTTAAGAAATATGTAATATCTTTTGATCAAAAATATGGTTTGATATAAAAACTGGTCATATCCTACATCTCCACCTTAAGGGTTATCTTCAGCTGATGAGTTTCATTTTTACATTTAATTTGGTTAATAATTAATTTGAAATGGATTTTTAAAAACGACAATGGCTATTAGTACAATATACCTAATACTATTTATGTCCAACACCCTAGCTAGTATCACACTTAAAGCCCATTCGCCATAGGAGTGATGGTAACTGACAGGAGAAGATGTAAAAACAGATAAAATAAAAACATAATTTAAAACAATAATTGTTGTGAAAGTTTTGACTGCCAAAAGTGACAACAAATCAGCACATGGTCTTATTGATTTATTGGTCTTATGGTTTGGTAAATGGATACATGAGATTATATCTGGTAACTTTTGCTAGCTGTCAATTACTTACTCTCATGTCGTAGATGAGGTATTTCTTCCCTAGGAAAAGAGACTACGCAGCGAGGATTTTTGGAAGTAGCAGCTCCATAACTTTAGGGCCTAAATGGACTAAACAAGAACAAGGGACACCTCGCTATCCTGTTCCCTAGTAGTGGAGAAGAGCTTGCCTTGGTTAGAAAGAAAGTGGCTCCTCCAGACCATATTCTCATATCATTGTGTACGTTTAACGACTCAATACACTGGTCAAATATTCATATGGATGTTGGTTTTAACTCCTGGCCTACTTCCTGACACACATCAGTAAGGTAAAGGGGGATCAGTCGGTAGAAATTCCTCCTTTGGGGGCTGAGGTGGGGCTGGGTCCTGCAGAAGAGGACCTCCAACGTCTATCAATCTACGATCAGGCCAGACTACGGAGGACCGATGAAGATCAAGTACTACCCAAAAGAAGCACCATAAGGAGTTAATAATACATTGATACCACTCGTATACCTCCAGACCCAAAACCTAGGAGCCAATAAAGGTAATTTGGGCAAACCCCACTCAACAAGGAGCCTATAACAAAGGGGTCTTATTGCCGATTATAAACAACTACACCTACACAGTGCTGCAGTGATTCTCAGTAACTTTTAGATTAACGTTTGGACAAATTTGTTTCTAAGTATATAAGAAAAAATAATAAATTATTGCTAAATATGAAAGTGGTGTCAAAACATTGAACTTTGTGAATATAGCTTACCCCAATAAATCATTTGAGCCATAATGAATGAATACCCAATACATAAGAAAGGCTTTTGGGGTGTAAAAATGTCATATAATTTGGGGTTCTGTAATGGATTAGGACTTTAACATGTGAATTCTATATTCAATTAACGATTCGATCCATTCAACGATAGTTTTCCTGGAACAAGCTTAAATCATTAAAGGAGGTTTGACTGTACCTATAACAAAACTAAGAGATTTGATTTATCTGCTTCTCCAAAGTAAATACCTGGAACACACCTCTGAACTAATTGTATGAAGGAGAAACTGTACCCTGTAAGCTGTGAGCCTGTCCTCTTCCTCTCCTTCACTAGACTCAGAACTGTTGTCGGCTTCTCTGTCGTGACTGTACTGCACACCTTCCCTCCTCCAACCACCATTCTTCTGCCAGTGGATTTGAGACTCTCTTCCCGGTTTCTTCATCTTGCAGCTTTGAGCCTCCGGCTTGACCTGGACCCCTTGAATTTGAGCCACCATCTCATGAACTGACCTCCTCATTGGCTGACCTCGCCAGTTGTCTATGCTTGACCTGGACCCCTTGAATTTGAGCCACCATCTCATGAACTGATCTCCTCATTGGCTGACCTCGCCAGTTGTCTATAATGTCTTCCTCAACTTCGTCGGTCCTGAGTTTTGATGATAGGATGAAGTTTTCTGAAGACCTACGTTGTCGAGACGGAGATTGATGCCGGCTCTTTCCGTCACTTTGTTCTGCTGGTCTTCTCCAGGAAGCACCTTCTTTGTTCAAATGAACATCAACACTTTGGTTAGTTCGAATTAAGTTTTCACCCAGTCTTTGGTGATGAGACGCTGGCAATTCATTTGCTGACCTATGGTGTGCTTCATTCCTCCATAAATGGTTGTTAGTATCTAGAAGTGTATCAAAACTACGGTTGTGCTTTTGGCTGCCTAAGAACTCTGGTTTATTTGTACTATCTCCATTTCTTTCAGAAGCAAGAAACTCGTTGGCAGACCTACGATGGGGTTGACCTCTTCGTGGTATCGTTCCTTGATCCACTAAGGCATCAACACTACGATTGTGAGGAAACTGCCTGGAAAACCCGTTGAGTCCTTCCCTCAACCTTCCTTCCAATTCATTCATGTACTGTACGTGAGTGTGTTTCCCAGGCTTGGTGTTTGCGTCTTGATGCTGTCTCCTCCTCCAACTCTGCTCATCCAAATCCTCGAGGCTCTGGCCATTATCTCGCCACTGCCGTGAGTCGCCCATCCCTCGTTCTTCGAGAAGTAGTTCCAGACTACGGGCTCGAGGGACCGGTAAGGGTTCGAGCTCAGGAGCCCGCACTCTCTCTGAACTTCGGCCTGGTCCACCTCTGGCCAGCCATTGCGCGAGATGCATATGTCTTTGGTTACACAATGCTCTCTCGGCGACGACGCATCGTGTTAGCTCGGACAATTTTCCTTGTGTTTGTCGCTCCAAACTAGACACCCTCTGATCGAGGCGCTCATTTGCTTGGTCGATGTGGGCTTTCAGTTCCTGCTTATCTCGGTCCAGACGAGCCTCCATATGCTGAAAGAATGGAGCGCAGTAGCAGGTGTACCCCACACCCACAGGACCCTGTAACAAAGTTATCTTGTTATTTTTCAACAAAGATAATGTTCATAATGTATCTATATTTAACATATAAATATAAGTGAAAGGTTTTTGATACATTTTTTTAAAGTCTAAACTATCTCTGACATTAACATAGTTTTCTGATACCCATTTGTTCAATGTTAAATTGAAAACCCTTTAAGGATTAGCGTAAGTATGTACAACCCGAACGGGTAGTAAGACGCAGTGCTAATAATAATAATAATAAATTATTATAATTATTATTATTATCATAATATAATAATAATAATAAATTATAATAATAATAATTTATTATTATTATCATTATTATAATAATTATTATAATAATTTATTATTATTATCATTATTATCATTATTATTATTATTATTATTAGCACCGCGTCTTACTACCCGTTCGGGCTATACGCACTTACGCTAATGTGTAAAGGTAGGGTGATGCATGGAAGGCCGACTGATCAGTTCAAACTGATGGACTGACGTTCTGATGACTCTCCATCAAACCACTGTGAACTGACCGTGTGAGGGGAGAGCGGGTGGGAGGTCAGTCCAAACGATCAGTCCATCAGTTTGCTGCCGAGTGTCGTGGAGCCAACAATACGTGTGTAGGTCTCCTATGTATATTGATACAATTTTTTAGTGAAAAATGAAGTATTATATTACATTTAAATTGTTTGAATAAATGTATTTGTATTGTGCATTCGTGCTTGTGTTTGTGAGTGTTCAATGTCTCCTGGTCGAAAGACTTTCTTTTGGAATTTATTGAGGTATGGCGAAAGCAAGAATGCTTGTGGAATATAAAAACTAAAGATGATTAAAATTAAAATGCTGTCCTCGCTTCAATAGCCAAACCTTCACCCACAATTTTCTTTTCCATTCCCTCTTTTGTTTACGCTCTCTGACAATTAGTACCATTGCAGCAAATAGTCTTTTATCCATATTAAAGCCTAAAAAACACAAAAACACGTCCAGCACCAACCACGCTCTATTTCAGACTGATCGTGTGTATGCAAATCTTCAGTTCAGTCCAAACTGACAGATCAGACTGACCGAGTATGTGCAAATCTTCAGTTCAGTCCAAACTGACAGATCAGACTGACCGAGTATGTGCAAATCTTATTATTATTATTATTATTATTAGCACCGCGTCTTACTACCCGTTCGGGCTATACGCACTTACGCTAATGTGTAAAGGTAGGGTGATGCATGGAAGGCCGACTGATCAGTTCAAACTGATGGACTGACGTTCTGATGACTCTCCATCAAACCACTGTGAACTGACCGTGTGAGGGGAGAGCGGGTGGGAGGTCAGTCCAAACGATCAGTCCATCAGTTTGCTGCCGAGTGTCGTGGAGCCAACAATACGTGTGTAGGTCTCCTATGTATATTGATACAATTTTTTAGTGAAAAATGAAGTATTATATTACATTTAAATTGTTTGAATAAATGTATTTGTATTGTGCATTCGTGCTTGTGTTTGTGAGTGTTCAATGTCTCCTGGTCGAAAGACTTTCTTTTGGAATTTATTGAGGTATGGCGAAAGCAAGAATGCTTGTGGAATATAAAAACTAAAGATGATTAAAATTAAAATGCTGTCCTCGCTTCAATAGCCAAACCTTCACCCACAATTTTCTTTTCCATTCCCTCTTTTGTTTACGCTCTCTGACAATTAGTACCATTGCAGCAAATAGTCTTTTATCCATATTAAAGCCTAAAAAACACAAAAACACGTCCAGCACCAACCACGCTCTATTTCAGACTGATCGTGTGTATGCAAATCTTCAGTTCAGTCCAAACTGACAGATCAGACTGACCGAGTATGTGCAAATCTTCAGTTCAGTCCAAACTGACAGATCAGACTGACCGAGTATGTGCAAATCTTTAGTTCAGTCCAAACTGAAAAACTGGACTGATCAGTCTGAACTGATCGTGTGTGTGGGGCCCTTTGCATACTCTCTCCCTAGCATTAAGTGGCTTATGGATGTCCCTTGAGACACATACAACTCAAATTATTCAACTTAAGTTTAACTTAGATAGGATATACAGCCAGAACAAGGTGTCGTATCGTGGTTTGGTGTTCTGTATTAGACTCTAAAAAAACACAGTGGAAATGAGACTGCGAAAACTGTTTAACCACACTTTAATAAAATACAACAAAATTGAGAAATAATTATTTTAAAATGAAAACTATTAAACATATCCCAATTTTGCAGATGTCAAGTGAAGAATGCAGAAATCTGCATCCAAGTGTGATTTCTGGTTTATGCATGTTACATATGATTTCCCAGCTAAGTGGCTATGATAAGAACTACTTAAGAAGTGTGATTTATGGTTTAAGCGTAGTTAAGTATCAAATTTTCCAGCTAAGTGACCATGATATAGGCTCCTTAACACGTGTGATTTATGGTTCAAGTGTGGTTACGTATCTAATTTCCCGACTAAATGGCCTTGATATGTGCCATTAAGAGGGTCATACCTTGCGTATGTTGCCAGCCAAATCAAGGTAGTATTGCTCTCCCTTCTTGAGAGGTTCGTGAGGCAGTGAGTCCAGGTTAGGCTGGGGGAATGCTTTAGGGTCTGGATAGTAGTGGCACCCATATGGGGACCATTGTTTGCCCATACTTGTCTTCTGAAAGTGGACCTTATGTTCATTCTTTTGCTGGAAACAAATTGAAACACACTTTTATTAGGTGCATCATATTGTTTTGTGGTGGCTAAGGATCTCTGGGAAATAATATACATAAAACAAATAGTGTTAGTTTTTGAAAACATACTTAACCGATATTGTTAATTATATTAAGTAGACACTTTGGCTCAATCGATAGCGAATCTGTTTCCTGAGCTAGGCATCCCGTGTTCGATTCCTGACATTACTGACAAAAAATTGTTGGTGGATTATTGGTTGGGGAACAGATTGTGGTGTACCTTTCCAGGACTAAGCTTAGTTTGTAAATTGTGTGCTGATACAATCAACATATTAATATAGGGATAGGTGGCATATTTTGGTAAGTGCGGAAATGAGCTTTCGAGTTCTTAACGCCATAGAGTAAGTAACAAATTTTAGATTTACGTTAACATTTATTGGGTTTTTTAGCACCACATTTTATTACTTCTTCTTGTTATATGCTAACATTAATTGATAATTTAGAGTAAGGCTGGACAAAAATATAATCAATATAAAAAGTCCATATTCAATAATATCCCAAATGTTATGTCTTGGTGACTCACATATTTTGTTGTGGATATACTTAACGATTTGTGTTGATTTGTACTGTGGTGTCTATTTCAGAATCGTTTAGAAATATGTCGGGTGAATAGATTTATACATTATTTTGGGATGCATTAGTTTGTATCTTTTTTTATATATGAGTTAGTTTTAGTTTAATTAGTTGTGCATAGATTTTATGTGATGAGATCTGGTAATAGATGGGCCTAAAGTGGGTTTGGATTACATAAGAAACACATTGAAATCCTTGTAAGGAACGTGATTGGATTGAGGTTAGGAATAGGATGTTATCATATCAATGTCGTTATTTTGGCCAAAGAGCTACTCGCGAGATATGAATATCTGATTGCCAATGGAAACTGTAATTTTAGTGCCTTTAAAAACACCAATAAATAATATTTTTTTCCGAAAATGCCACCAAAGCTTACATATCGGAACACAATGATCCCAAAATACCTTTTTCTTCTCCTTCTGCCTGCTGCTACTGTCCTTGCTGCTGGTTCCACTCTCATTCTTGCCGCGCTTCTTCTCATTGTGTTCTTTGTTGTGAGCACTCTTACCAGACTTGCTCTTGTTGCGAGAACCTGGCGTAGAGTTCAGGATGATCAGGATCTCGTTCAGATCTTTGCGTGTAGCAATGTCACGAGCCGTTTCGTTTTGCTGGTGGACCAACATTCTTATTTCAGTGTTAAATAGTACCTTGGGAATATTAGGTACTAAGAGGGCCATATAAACATTGTGTACGTTGTGTTCATTTTAATAAAATCGATTGAGTATCTCAATTTTGAAAATTAAAAAACAAACTATACTAACAATTTTTTTAATTGGGGTTTCTTGACTACCCACCACCATTGGTTGTTCAAAAAGAGCAAAGTAAGATTTTAGCTGATCTGAAAGAACTTAGTAACTATGCTTCCTAAGGGAGTAAAGTTATTTTAAGTAGGCTCCAAACAATCAAAATTATCCTCCTGTATTAAATAGTTAATATAATATGAACGGGATTCTGATAATAATTTCAGAGAGAGTGCTAGAAGTCAAGGAAAAAGTCAACATTAGTTTTATCAACTGGAAAAAGGCATTCGATAGAGTAAAGTGGAAGAAACTGATGGAAATACTCAATATTGGCATCAACTGAACAAAAAAGAGGCTGATTGCAAACCTTTACCTGGGACAGCAAGTGAAGGTGAGAGTGAATGATGGAGAGACCAAAAGCATAGAAATAGGAAGAGGGAAAAGGCAGGGATGCTGTTTGTCACCCGGTCTGTTTAACTTTTATGGAGAGCGGCTAGTCAAGGAAGCCCTGAAGGGACGTGGCAATTCCAGGATAGGAGGACACATTATCAACACAGTAAAATAAGCAGATAATCTACCATTGCTGATCAAAAATGAAGAAGAGTTGCAGGAAATGATGGGTCCACTGGTGTAGACAGGGTGGGAAAGCATTGTGCAGTTAAAGTATCTGGGAAGTCTGCTGACAAAGGATGCTTACTGCACCAAGGAAACTTTCAACAAGAAGAGGTTACTGCTGACCAGCAAGTTGAGTTTGGAACTGAGGGAGAAACTGATGAAATGCTATATTTAGAGCCAAAACTTGGACTCTAATGAAGATGGAAAAGAAATTCTTCGAGAGCTTTGAAATGTTGTGCTGTAGAATACTTTAGAAGAGCAGGTGGACAGACAGAATGACAAATGAAGAGGCCCTAAGAAGAGTGGGGTGAGAAGAGAACCATTTTGGATGTGATTCTTCGGTACAAAGCAAACTGGACCAAACACATCCTTAGGAGGAACTGTCTTCGGTACAAAGCAAACTGGACCAAACACATCCTTAGGAGGAACTGTCTTCGGTACAAAGCAAACTGGACCAAACACATCCTTAGGAGGAACTGTCTTCTGCATGACGTCATTGAAGGAAAAGTTGTGGGAAAGAGGATCTTAGGAAGGAGGAGGCAGAGTACAGGGTGCACTGGAGGACTAAGTTCACTGACAAAAGGAATGAACCTGTATTAGTAGTAGTAGTAGTAGTAGTAGTAGTAGTAGTAGTAGTAGTAGTAGTAGTAGTAGTAGTAGTAGTAGTAGTAGTAGTAGGGGTGCACTTGAGGACTAAGTTCACTGACAAAAGGAATGGACCTGTATTAGTAGTAGTAGTAGTAGTAGTAGTAGTAGTAGTAGTAGTAGTAGTAATAATAATAATAGTAATAATAATAATAAATAAATCAATCAAAATAATTAATAATAATAATAATAATAATGTGAATGTATGGATGCTATTACAACAGGGTTCTCGATGTCATCAAAAGTGGTTGAGGTTACTAAAAAAAAAGGTAGATTTGCACATAAATCACAAAATGTCTTAAATTTTTTTGATCTTTTCTACAAACCAATGTAATTGGACAAGCAAGAAAATCGACTTTGGCCATTTCCCTCCTGGTTATAAGAACAATTAGGTAGGTTACCTAATAAATAGCATTTGTACAGATATGAAAGTTTTATAAATAATTTTCTAATGTATGAACATGTGTGTCGATATCAATGTATCTATGATGGGAAGGTCACCTTATTCTTTAGACTTTTATCACATCCCGCCTCCAGCAAGATCCTGGTCAGTTTCCTCCGACCCATCGCGGCAGCTATATGCAGGGCTGTGTCCCCGTTCTGTACATACAAAAACAACAATTACTATGACGCCAATGTTTTATTGTTGTTTTTAAATTATTTTGTAAACTGCGATGTGACCTTGTGAAAAGTGTGTATGTGGATCTGGTAAGCTGAGTTACATATATGACCAGATGAAATTCAGTTAGTTTTTACACCCTCCCTGTAGGCAAGTGCTAGTGCAGTTTCTCTTATCATGTCCCTTATCCCTTTTCAAATAAGATAAACTATCATTAGCTTAGTGTTTAAATATGTTAAAAATATTATATATTTTGGATTTTTTATAAATCTCACTCAAAACTAAATATTTTTTAAACTTTTTAAACACAATCATTTTCAGCATCTGATATTTATAATTAATAAAATAAATAGTGATGTGAAATAACAGTGTAATTTTTAATTTGTTTTTATAACAAAAAAATGTATTTCATATTTTTCCCCTTTGAATTTTTCTTCAAAATTGGGGGGATGGCGGGGGTGGAGGTTATATATACTATCAGTGGCGAGGCGTGGAGTTTTCCCAGGGTAGGCAGAGGTTATTGAAAATGTAGTTGCAATATATTTTTTCCAATCACGCCACAATTGACCAAATCATAGGCTATCTCTTCTCTACATGCCACACATGTGAATGTATTTTTGTTGATGCCTGATACCACTCCACTTTATAATAATTATAGCCATATAGTACTAATTTATACCGTACTACCTGCCTCGGTGGCGTAGTTAGCTAACACACTAATATCGTATTGAGCTAGACTACCGAGGACGGGGAGATCGAGGTTCGAATCTCAGTCGGGTGAACTGGGGGTGGTTTTTACTAAATAGTTTTCCACTCTACCTCCATGCAAATGCGGGTTCACTTTCTCTAAAAATTCAACCTTCCCTATTCTTAACCCATTAGTGTAATTAGTACATAAGTGTACAACCCGAACGGGTAGTAAGACGCAGTACTAAATAAATAATTTAAAAAAATGCCGTATTACAATTTAGTTGAAAAAATATCTCTTGACAAGGGTAAATTAAACTCAATATCTTTGGCTTTACAAATCAATACTTTTTAATGACATATCAAAAAATAAGACATTCAATCAATGTTTTTGAATAAAGAGCTTTTAGAGTATAGTAGGATATTGGTAGAAAGGACAGTATCTGACAGTAATAAAAGATACTGACACTACCTTCATATATTCATAAGTCAAGTCATGTGATCTTCATGTGCCACTTTTGATAGATATTATCAATACTTAAAATAACAATAATAAAAAATAATATAATTTGCTGCTGATGGGCATATCGGGGCTCAAATGCTGATAGTTTCTACTGAAGGTGATTTTTCCTAAAATCGGTTTTACTGAGAGTGGTTTTCCCCAAGATGGTTTCCCACTCTCCTTCCATGCAAATGCGGGTAGATTACCAACTAAATGCTTCCTTCCTCATCCCTGGCCCATTAGAATAATTATAATATATACTTATGACCTGAGCAGATAGTAAGATGCGATGATAAAATAATGTATAGTAGTAGTAGTAGTAGTAGTGTAATAATAATAAGGTAAAATTGTATCAATATTGACCACAAAATAGGTTTGTATTTTCTAAAATATTCAGAATTGAGGGGGTCGATGCAAAAACATGATAACCCTCATTTTATGGAGGAAAAAAGTGTTAGCAGTGATTTGTGGTAGCTTGTCTCTCGAATTGTCTCTTGAATTACATGTTGTTTTTATATCCAGTACTACCTTAAGGATAGCTAATGTCCACTGACTATTTTATTTATTTTTTGTAGATAGATTTTATTATTTCATATAATTTTAAATAGTGAATACATCCCATCTGAATCTATTAGGGTTATTATGGTTTCCCCTGATATTAAATCCTGTTAAATATTAATTCAGGGGGTGATTATACATACCTTGTTTTGATCCGAGACATGGCATTTGGCACTGATGAGTATTCTCGTGACTCCAGCATGACCGTATCTAGCAGATGTGTGCAGGGGAGTGTCGCCGTACTGGAACAACAGCCAAATCAGATCATTGTTCAGTGTAGTAGCTAGACAAGAACTATCCCCTTAAAGGGTTACCACTATTTTCCTATTAGCAAATTCCCTGTGTTTTGCAGTTTTTTTTAACAGGAGTTCTCATTTTTCAGGCAGCTTATATTGAGGGAAAAAGTAATAAAACTAATTTTTCATCAAACTGAGTAGTGTGAAGTTTAAGTGAATTATGTCTAAAACAATATAAATTAAGATTGATGGGGAAATACATATTCCGTAACTTCATAACTCTTGTTTAAAGGGTAATAAGCGGGACCCGAATTTTGATCATCAAAAGCTGACCTAAAAATATGAACAAAAACTACATTATCTCCTCAATTTCAACAAATTTGTGTTGAAGAAAATTATGTTTGATCATTAATGCATTTATATAATATTAATAGTATTTTAATATATGCTTAATTCAATATTAATGCCTTAAAATAACTAAAAATTACTTATAAAATAGATACATTTCTACAACAAGTGGATCATGAAGAGAGTTTATATACGTGTGAGCAATGTGTGTGACAAAAAAAAAAGATGACATGTCATTAAAATCCTGGCCTTGATAATAAGTCATGTTTGAATCAGCATTCTTAAGTTCACTTTTTCATCTATCCAAAGACCTACTATTTTATTTTAGATTTTGCAAATTTCCCTGTGTTTTTACAGTTTTTTTTCAGAAATGAAAATTTACCTGTGTTTTCCCAGTGCGGTAATGTACCCTACTCATAGTAATAATTCAAAGGTATATTAAAAAACTTCAGATATACAAGGGAACAGAACCTGAGACTTTTGACTTTGACACAGAGAGGCGTGAGTGCTACTAGATATCTACATTTTTAAAAACTGTATTTTTGCATTTGTAAATCTAAAAAGGGACTAGAATTCACCAAAAGACAATATAATAAAGACTGGTTAATGTCAATCGAACAGTAACAAAATTATAGATAAATGTGAAACTAAGCTAAATAGGATATTATAGCCATTCAAGGAGACATTATTTTAAAACTACCCCCTAGCAAATTTTTTTGGCTGAGTAGCCGCATTAAGAATTTAAATATAAGAATGGGCAACAAAATAAAATATTATTTTTCGGTAGATGCAATTTATAGTTATATATTTAAGAAAAATAAAATTATACAAGCAACATAAAAAAGGAAGACAATATACAAAAATAATGGTAAGTTATTCTCTAATAAAATAACTTAATGAGATGAATGTGAATTTTCCATATCTTTCATAATTTCTTTAATGTTAAGTGTAAATTAAGTAGTTAATATTCTTAAAACTGCTTTTAAAGATTCATCAGTTTGTCGAATAGAAATTTAATACATTTGCATAATAATAATAATAATAATAATAATAATAATAATAACTATGCAGATTTTCCTGCCATTGGCAGGGTCTGTCTCAAACGGAAGCCTCTCCATTTACTTCTGTCCTCCCACCACCTTTCCTCTTCTGGACTAGCCCAATCCATTCCTCTCCTCTCCACATTTGCTTCATCCACCTGTCCCTGCGTCTTCCTCTTGTCCTCCTGCCCGCCAACTCCATTTCGAGCATCCTCCCCTCTTCCATCCTCTTCACATGTCCATAACACATCAATCTCACCTTCTCTATCCTATCCTGCAGTGGTTCCTCCTTCACTCTCTCTGTCACACTTTCATTCCTCTCCCTGTCCATCCTTGTCACTCCCAGCCTAATATTCATCATTTCATCTCGCATGCCCATATCGTGATCTTATCCTTTTCCTCTGTCCCCCAGGTTTCTGATGCATACCGCAACATTGGGACAGAGTACACCCTGTACATCACTTCTTTGCACTTATGAGGCACCCCTCTACTTCGGACCAGGCTTCTGACGCTTTTGTAAAAGGCTTTCGCTTGCCTCCCTCTCTCAATTCCTTCTCTTTCCTCTACCACACTTCCATAAGAATACATTTTTTTTAATCCTGGTTATTATTGTAGCTCCTCAGACCTATATTCGCAGCCTAGTACTCACATTGTTCTGCAGGTTAGGGTTGCAGCCCGCCAAGAGAAGCTCACGGCAACTCTGGTTGTGCCCGTTCTGGCAGCAGAGGTGCAGAGCGGCGAACCCTCCGCAGTTCTTGAGATGGAGGTTGGCCTTCGCCTTGCAGAGACACTCCACCGTGCGACTGTAGCCCTTCCAGCTGGCCTCGTGTAGGGCCGTATTGCCGTGCTGCAACAATACAGGGGGATTGCCACTCAGAGCTGCCAACACTTGGAGGAAAACACTAGGTCAACAATACAGGGGGATTGCCACTCAGAGTTACCAACACTTGGAGGAAAACACTAGGTCAACAATACTACAGAGGTCTACCACTCATATCTGCCAACAAATGGAGGAAAACACTAGGTCAACAATACAGAGGAGACTACCACTCGGAGCTGCCAACATTTGGAGGAAAACACTAGATAAACAATACAGAGGAGACTACCACTCGGAGCTGCCAACATTTGGAGGAAAACACTAGATAAACAATACAGAGGACTATCACTCAGAGCTGCCAACACTTGGAGGAAAACACTAGGTCAACAATACAGAGCTGCCAACACATGGAGGAAAACACTAGGTCAACAATACTACAGAGAATTACCACTCAGAGCTGCCAACACATGGAGGAAAACACTAGGTCTACAATAATACAGAGAACTACCACTCAGAGCTGCCAACACATGGAGGAAAACACTAGGTCAACAATACTACAGAGAACTACCACTCAGAGCTGCCAAAATTCGGAGGAATACACTAGATCAACAATACCCCTATTGCCACTCAAGAGCTACCAACACTTGGAGGAAAACACTAGGTCAACAATACATAGGATATTACCACTCAGAGCTGTCAACATTTGGAGGAAAACACTAGATCAACAATACATAGGAGACTAACACTCCAATTCAATTAACACTCAAATGAAATAATTAATAAATTTCAGAATTTCACTAAATTAATTGCCAGAGAAATTAAAAAGTATCGTTAACGGACTCTTGTGATGGCTTAGCACAGCAAATACAACTCATTCTAGGATATTTTATCTCAACATACCTCTTTATATCGATGTTTTGCCACGTCAACTATATTAGCTATTATCCTAGGTCCTCTATTTTAGCACAGTAACTACAAGTGATCCTAAGGCCCTCTCTCTTAGCGTGGTATACAGAAGGAATAATGAGGTGTTTTATGTTAGCACTGTAAATCTATAACGGTTGTTCAACACAACTGCAAGTGAAAGCTAGATTGAACTTGTGGTCAGAAGATCTAAGACGTTACTTTCCCTGTAACCAAATACGTGCAATGTAATGCACATGATTAATTACCCGGTGTTTTAGCTGAAAGTTTCACCCCTGACAGGATTTGATTGATCTGAAGGAATATAATTAAAATAAAATACATATATTTTCGAAGAGTAAATTTTTCATGAAAACCTTTTTTGAGTGTTATTTAGGCTATATCCATTTTAATCTTCCAGAGGAGTTGCCGTTATATTTGGGTTTTCCCCAGTTTTAGAAAATACCAACAGTGTTGTTTTATAGGTATTGGAATGCCAGGCCTCCACCGTGGTTCGGATCCCACGTTAAACTGTAGGTCCTCCATTTAATCTCACAATCAGCCTACCCATTAACGTGAGTGCGTATAACCCGAACGGGTAGTAAGACGTAGTGCTAGTAATAATAATATAGGTATTGATAACATATATCCAAAGTGACAGCTGCAGCCTGCAGAACACGTGACGTGGCGTATGAATACGTGAAAGTGAGCTATTAAGTAGTAACTTTTCTAATTGTCAGATACGGTTTTTCCTACGAAAATTAGACTCTTGTTTTGCAACCTATGAATAGATTTTAATAAAAATTGTAAAACGACCATTCGACACTGAAATTAGACTTAAGTCCAGGGCTGGTTTTGTTGCAGATTTTGTCCCCAATCAGATACATAAATTAATTTAATAATTGATAATGATTTTATCAGGTCAATTGATAAAAATGTTATAGGCTAGGTAAAATCTGGCAACAACGCACATCATAGCCAGCGAAGAGTTGGCCTATTTTTTCCTCACTCATTCTTTATTTAGTAACCTTTGGTTCTAACTTGTTTTAGCGTTCATAGATTAGTTTTATTAACATACATAGCTACATTTTATAAAACTAGTATATTAACAATGTTTATTAACACCATTTTATAAAAAGTGTCTGTAGGTCCTTTATTATGAGCTGTATTATGTACCATTTAAATGGCTAAAGTTCAATGTTTATAGTCCAATGTTTATATGACATCTATAAAAGCTACTAAATATGCTTTCACGTATTAATACGTCAAGTAATGTTATATATAGTTGTCATTTTTGATAGATAATGTCAAAACCTGTAAAATATCACTAATATAACCCGCTTCGGTGGCTGCGTGATCTAAAGCGCTAATCTCGTGCTGGATTGGACTGCCGAAGATGGGGAGATCAGGGTTCCCCAACCCATTAGTGTAATTAGTACATATGCGTAAAATACGAACGGGTAGTAAGACGCAGTGCTAAAAAAATTTAATAAAAGAGTAAAATGGTATCAAAATGGTGTTTCTATTTTCCAAAAGGCTCTCGCTATTAAAATTGAACCGTATCATCTCCGATTCTCATCACGGATTTTATAATGGCTGTCCCAGAAAATGCTATCTTACTCTAAGGAGTATCGTTTGAGATTGTGTACTCATCAACCTTCAAACAA
>CABFWB010005384.1:10396-45612 GCA_902151455.1 Timema bartmani | reverse complement strand
CACACACATACACACACACATACACACACACATACATACACACATACATACATACATACATACATACATACATACATACAGGATATACATACATATATACATACATATATACATACATACATACATACACAGTATAATATAATTTAGGTAGGAAGAATAGTAGGAGTTAGTTACTCAAGTTACTTAAACAATTTTAATATATTCATAAATCTTTTCATATTATCTGCAGTTGTCACTTTTGATCAATATTGTCAATACCTATAAAATAACACAAATAATATAGTAAAATGTTATCAATGTTGGCTGTAAAAAAATCTTGAATTTTCTCTACTGTTCTTCCAACCAAAAACATGGTATATATACATACAAACCTAATAACAGGGGTTAGGCAAGAATTTGTGCAAATAGTTCAAAAACAACTAATCCGAACTTTGTCCACACTTCCCTATCCTTGCACACTTCCTTCGTTTCAACAACATCCATACGCTGACTCATACATAACATATTTAATTTATTATATATTATTGTACTAAATAATTATCTTTAAATGAAAAACACTCCTTAACTTTTATCAATTCATCTGTTGTCAATCGAATGCAAAAAAACCACAATCTTATACAATTTTTAATTCGACCGTTATCTTGTATATAGGCCTATCTTGGCCGTAAAATGGGCCCTTAAAGGTTGTATATACAGGCTGTTTGGAAACTCAAAGCCCAAACTACACACAAAGCTTGTTTGAACCAAAAGTAATAAAATATCTTTATACACTTATATCTGGAAAACTATTCTAATACCATTAAATTGAGTTCAAAGCTTCGGCGTACAGCGCCGAGAGAGCAAATGTCAAGCATGCGTGTAAAACAAGTTGCATAGGAGTTAGGCGCGTGGTATTGCACATGTAATAACGGCAAGCGCTTTCTGTGATGTAGGACCATTAATGATAACTCTCAGAATGTATTATCATTTATAGATGGACTGGTGTGTTGTTTAATATTAATTATGGTATGTCCTGCTGCCGTGCTCCAAGATTTAGAGGTGTGTAGTGCCAAACGCCTAGATCCTATGCAACCTGTTGTATACGCATGGCTTGAACAGCTTTGCTCTCCCGGCGCTGTACGCCAAAACTTTGAACACAATTTAGTGGTATTAGCATAGTTTTTCGGATGTAAGTGTATATGGATTTTGTATTACTTTTGGTTCAAACAAAGTATATGTTCAGTTTGGGCTATGAGTTTCTGAACACCTGTATAGTGGAGACTAGGAGGTCGGCCAATACCCCACTTGATCTTAACGTTAGCTATTCTTATATCGGAAGGTTGGCTGACTCCTGAGTCTAGACTATAAAAAAGCACTTAATATTATACTACCAATACACTACTATAAAGCCACATGGCTGACTCGCTCACTCACTCACTCACTGACATTAATTAATGTTTACCCACTTCCAGATGAGATAGAAACTTGAAATTAGGCAAACTTAGAGCTTTTAGCCTGTAACAGATGGATAGTTCAAAAAAGTTAAAAATTTTCATTTTTAACCCCCGAAAAAAACTCAGTGCGGTATATACAATACAAGACCGGTAACTTAAAGTTACGTTCAAAACAACGCTGGAATTACATTAGCTTACATCCACTTGCAAAGAAAATTCACCGGGGGTTTGGGGGCGGAGCCCTCAACGAGGAAAGCGAGTATTGTATACAACAGTAATAGCTCTGAAAATGATGTAAACCGGCCAACTACCAGCAACAACAAAGCACAAACAATAATCAATATAATACTCAAGTCTACTTAGCGGATGATAGAAAGATTATGTTAGTTGTCGATCTTAGTGGTCTTGGGTGAAGTTATCATCTTAGGAAACGATATTCGTGGGTTCAAACCCAGCTGGGGTCAGCGAAATTTTCTTGAGTGGTAAAAATCCAGCTTCCTTCAGAGGGGAAGAAAAAACGTTGGTCTCATGTGGATTATTTCATTTAAAAGAACCCTGGAAGGTATGTGAAAATACCTTTTCAGTCAAAATTTTTAGGCGCTTTCGCCCTCGCCCATAGAAATTCTTATATGTTGATAAAATCAGTCAATTCAGAAAGAGTCGTTAAATACCACAAATAAATGAGAAAGTACGTTAGTTTGATGACCTATGTTTTGATTTTATATTGAGAAACTCATGGATCAATGGGAAATTCTAGCTTCCTCTTTATGTGTTGTATTTTAACTATAAGGATGTTCAATCGAGCTTTGAGCAAGTTAAAATATGTTTATCTTGTTGCTAGGAGACTCTAATTCTTTTTTGTTTCCACACTTTTGTTCTAAAATATACATTTTATGGCTACAATAAAAACGTAACATGTATAATAAATGGATTGAATATCCAAGATATTATATTTGTTGATTACGGTTATAGCCGCATCTAAATTGTATATTCATTAAATTGAAAAATTACATCCGGACACTTTTTCAATTCCAGTGACCAGGTGTAATTTCATTTTAATGAATATTATGTTTATTGAAGTTTTTACTATTTATTGGTAATACCTCAATAAACTTCAACAACATTAAAAATTGTTTTTATCTAAAAAAAATTTTTTTACCACCGCGTCTTACTTCTTGTTTAGGATGTACGCATATGTGTACTAATTAAGCTAGTGAGCTAGTGATGAAGAAGTTAAATTTTAGAGAAAGTGTACCCGCATTTTTGTATGGGGAGAGCGGAAAACAATTTTGTAAAAACTACCCTCAGTACACCTGACCGAGATTAGAACCCCAATCTCACTGTCATTGACAGCCTAGTCTAATACGAGCGTGATGGCTTCCTTAGACCATGCGGCCATTGAAGCAGGTAAATGAAATTTTAAAGAAGGTATACAACAACGATTATTTAAGAATAAACGTTTTATAGTCAAGATAGTAGGCCTACAAATGGTTCCTTAATACAAAATAAGATGTTAACAAAGCTCAAATATTTTTTTAACACCCTAGAAAGAAGCTTATTCTTTCACGCTATCTCTGGTAATGGGCCACTAAGGGAAGATACAAAAATTATGCAGTCTCGTGAGACTGTTGCAAAGGCTTATTTTACGGTATACTATCTTGGATAAAAGTTTGCTAAATTTATTAATTATAATCAACACATTTGTGTTTCTTATAAAGTGAAAACTATTGGAAACCATTACCTTTTATATTTATTTACAAACTTGGCTCCAAAATGGTTTACTAGAGGAAGACCAAAAACCAAATAAGTGCTGGTTTGTCGTGTGCTCATGTGTGTTGTGCGTTTTATTTAAATTCGTCAATTCACTCAAATAGTTTCGATTCCCTCTTTTCCCCTTTTCATACCCATCTGCACATACACATACACACAGCTGTGACATTAGTCCCTCTCCAATTACACAGGAAAAAGGCTAAAAAAAAATACAAGACGATAGGAAACCATTCAAATCAGCCTGTTAAATAACCACTTGTAATCGCCATTATATAAATTGATATGTTTATTTGAACATTGTAATGTTGTGAATTGCGAGTGACAGAACTAGCATATTAATGTGTTTTGTTTAGTGAGTAAACAATAGAACAAAAGTTCTGACAACCTTAAACAGCTTGTCAGCATTCCTCTTGGGAATCAGGCCAAATTTCAGTATATATAGTACTATTTTTCAAGCTAACAGGGCTGACAGTTTAAAAACGATTCTAAGGTGTCACTATGCCCGTTTTTGGGGCTGCACAGGTTAGGACACCAGATCATCAAGTACGTGTGCTGGAGGGCTACCATCGTGCCCAGGGTATTCGAGTTCTTATCCATGTAGGATCATCTAGAGTGTCAGCTATTGGTTAGACATTCCTTACTATAATTCGTTCTGCTACGAGCTCCTGAGTACAGTATTTACTATCTTTATAGTAGCTTCTTAATAACATCATATTTTGTAGTAGTGTAAGGAGTACAACAAACCCTGAAAAACTAAAGCCATCTATACATTACAAACCCACATACATACATACATTCCGTCACCGTCCCCATCCTTGGCCACAACCCATCCTGACAGTGTAGGGCCATATTTTCATGATATATTTCAATCTAATTTTTTTTCCTAGTTTATATATAACTGACAAAACGATGGTGAAATACTAATGTCCTTATTGTCTTTACTAAAAGGGCTCAAGAGAAAAAAAGTGACTTTCTCAAAATCCACTCTAACGATGTTTTACTTTTTTTTTTTATCTAGACACTGTTTAACATTATAAACAAAATGGCTATTTTCATTTTCCCATTAAAATGACTTTGAGGGTACTTTATATTAGCAGACTTTTCAAATTTGGTCATCTCCGTAAGTATTTTAGATACAAAATCACTTAAAATTGTAAGAATTAGTACTATTAAAAATATAAAGCTTTTATTCGAAATATAAGTAAATAGTTTCTGAGCTCCAAGCAAGCGTTTTTATGTATTATTTTAAGGAGCACTTGAAAATCGAAATTGATTTTTGTGCTCTTTGGCGGACAAAGATATTCCTCTTTTTTCAATGTTTCTTTAACAGTGTATATTATTTAATTTAGGATCTTTGGTGAAGTGTTTCTGTAACAATCTATATTATTCAGTTCCACAAATATTATACATTTTTTATTAAATTTATCTACTTTGAGAAAGAAAGTCTTTGAAGTGCACCGTAAAATTTATTTAGGCCTAAATAATCAAAAGTAGCTCATCTTAAAAGTTGGTGGGGCAGTATCTGAAACACGGTCCAAAGGTCTAGCCAAAGAGCAGAGTCAATTTATTAAATTATTAATACACACACACAAATATTAACTTATACATATTTATTAACTTATGTATAAGTTTATATATATAAATGAATAAATATCTATTACTTATATACAAGCTAATATTAAAGTTGTGATGAGTGAGTTGCTTTGAATTTATATAATATACATATTAAAAATTCAAAATAATATGATAATTCACAAACATTACAAAAAAATATGTATGTATACTGTTGACCTCAGTGGTTTTGGGGTGAAGTGCTTGCTTCAGGACCCGATGTTCATTGGTTCAAACCCAACCGAGTAGACAGATTTTTCTTGATCGAAATAAATCCATAGCCCAACTTCGTTTGGAGGGAAAGTAAAGCCGTCGCTCCCATGTCAATTGTGGCATTTAAAAGTTTCCTGGAAAGTATGCGTGAATACCTTTCCTGGCAAAATTTGTAGGCCCTTTAGAGCTCGCTCATATAAATTCAGTGTGTAAGGCAACAGGGAAGATTTTTGTACTTTTTATTGTTAAAGAATAACTTAGATAAGAAAATACAAGAAAGGTAAATATAAAGGTAAACAAGTAAAAGCAATGTAAAGAGTTTGTGATGAAATATTTATTACAGTTTTATAACAATTGCAAATCGTAGAGCCAAGTAAACTTGGCAAATTGCTTTACTTGTTTTATAAATACTTATTTACTCAGATATCGTCAAGCTTTCTTTAATTTTTGTATGGTTAAAACATAATATACATTGTTCAATGTTTTTGAGCAGTGTATTTAAAAGTTATTATTCCCTTTAATTACTATGGTTATTGAAAGTGATTTACTTATTCACATGTTTGTAGGCCAGGTAAAATAAATATCATCAACAATATTTTAATTCTTCCCTCTACTTGAACGCACTGTTCTGATTCTTAATTCTGTGGCCGCAGTCGTTTCAAATCAATAGTCTCGCGTGGAAACTTTCTTGACCGGATATTTCGTGACGAGACGAAGTGACCTCAGAGCACACTTCCGCTTAATGCCGCCGTTGCATAGATAAGGGAGAATTAGCCAATCTTAGCCAACAATGCTTGTTTCTATGGGTCATTTTTTTCTACAAATAAAAATATATTGAGCTTTCAGGGCTTTTATACAGAAACGTGAATGTGGTGTTTGGAAAGTAATCATATAGTGGGAAATGAATGAAGTAGAGATGATACTTTAGTCGACCTTTCTCACTATATCTTGGTAAATTACTACAATGCATTGGTTTATTTCTAGGGATCTTTGAGTAGCCATTTTTCACTTCGAGTTGAGTTTTAATAGTACAATGTACTCATATTTATACAATACAAATTTCTGGTTGAATTTCTGTTATAGATACATGCTTAAACCATAAACAAGTACAAACAAATATTTTTAGATTTTTTTTTGCAAAAAATTTATAATCACACAAATTCGAATTTTTAAATAAATTTAATATAATTATATAATTTTTTACTTAGACAAAAGGGAATATTGGGGGAATATAGTTTATACAAACTTATATCTTAAAATTTAATAAAAATTAACAAAACGAGGAGTTTTTGAGGAAAATATCTAAAATTTCTAGCAATAAATTCTTTCAGGTGTTGTAAAAATATTAGAGTCGCGTTAGCAAATTTATTAAAGCTCACCTCAAACTCGAGTTTTTTTATTACTCGTGCAGCCCTATATATTTCGCCTGATGGTTGCTATCCATCATAACACTTTTTAGGTAAAAATCCTATTTTTCATTGGTCAGTAGGCCTATGTGTTTTAGCAAATGTCTCAGAATCGAAGTCTGACTGAAAACTTTATTTAATGTAGAAATTTACGTAGTACATTTTATGGCAAGTTTCACATACCAAGGTTCCTAAGTTCAATTTTCATGCAACCATTGAATTGTAATATGT
Source organism: Timema bartmani (assembly GCA_902151455.1). NCBI lineage: Eukaryota > Metazoa > Arthropoda > Insecta > Phasmatodea > Timematidae > Timema > Timema bartmani. The sequence goes on along the minus strand of CABFWB010005384.1, from coordinate 38,948 downwards.
ATTATTAAATGATCAAAGATGGCATGGAATAAAATATATATTGTACATTAATGTTAATTATAGTTGTTATACTAATCAGTAAAAATAGTTTTTACTCCCAGTAGGCCTGTGTAGGCTTGTGTAAAAATAACAGTACATTGATAATATTTCTCTTAGATGTTATAAAACTAAATTATATGGGGTTTTTTAATTGCTTTGTAATATTTTTTCTCTCTAATGTAAATGGTTGAATAAAATATATATTTTAAATAGCGTGAGTTTTGTCAATAGTTAGCAAATTTATTAAGAAAAAAAGTTTATTTATTGACGAGCCCTTAGACACTTTTGCTTAAAACGATTTTATGGACTCAGCTTTCTTCTGACAAATCTATTCTAAACCAACTGAATACGTTGTTCAGAATGGGTGAAATACTCTTTATGAATAAAAATTTCAGATATGATTTTATTGACTTAAATACTGTTGAATTAACGTGAATACATATTTCCTGATTTTTTATTGGATCTAATGACACGCACCACTATACATTTATAATATAAATGGAAGTTCGAGATTTTTCTAGAAATTCATCACAATGGGGTGATTGTATGGTTATGAATTCTTGGCTACTGATTAAGACTCATTCAAACAGTGTTAATTTGTTGATGAATTAACGCTTGTCACACATAGCTATGGGATTTTAGATAGCCTTTATATTTAAAATATAAAAACAAATATTTATTTTATTGTACACAACTATGTTTGGTGTACCTTTCTTTCCCCCTGAGAGGTAGCAAGCTTATCTTGCATGGTTCCAATATAGCGCAGCTTATAATTCTGTTCAATAGTGAAATACGTTAAGGTAAGACTGTTGTAACACTTTTGGGTGAATGGAATGTACGTATATAGTTTATTACATTTGTTTCATGAAAACTTTGTATTTACAAAATGAGGCTTATTTAACCTTTTATATATATATATATATATATAAAAGCTTATTTCATTTTAATGTATACATTTACATTTATCAATACCGGCTCAACGAATCAAAAGACTTAGAAATTTCATTTTTGTAAAAGCATATTAATGCTTAATCTTCACAGATACTACATATTTGTTAAAAGTATAGTGAAGTTAATTTCATTACTTAAAATTTCTTTGTTTTCTAATAAGGAATATAAAAAACCACAAAGTGATGTTACGCCTGGCTAGAGCTTTCATATCGCATTGTGGTTTTCTGTATTGTCCAACACCTTAGCTCAGTCGGTAGTGTGTCTGTCTACTTAGTTAAGAGTTCTGGGATCGATTCCTGAAATGGCAAAAAGATTTATCATTAGGGAAATGTGGGTCTCCCCTTTCACAGTGATGAATTAACGGTCTGGGGATGGATGTTGTGCCTGCTCCAGATTTAAGTTATCTTATAAGTCGTGATCTGATATAATCAATCAGCTCAGAAAGTGCACTTTAAATACCTCAACTAAATGAAGAAAGAAGTTCTCTCTATTCTCAATTAGAAAAGTAAGAAATTTATTTAATGAATTAACCTTACCGTACTTTTAACAAATACAAAAACAAAAACTTAAAAAAATTACAGGATATTTCTTCTAATTTTTTTTAGTCAAGTGAATAATGCATAAAATCGTAATGCAAAACGAGTATACTCAAACAAGAATTTGTATCGACTTGTACTGTTTTATTTATTTGACAGGAGTGGAATGGGGATAGGGAAAATAGTTTTATGTAATGTTTTTAGCTGTGGGCTTTTTGTGTGTGGATCATATGTCAAATATTTTACTCAGATCTATTCCGCCGACATAATAATAATAATAATAATAATAATAATAATAATAATAATAATAATAATAAGGGTGAGTCTGGGCTACATCAACCGTAGCTTATTTTGTGGAAAGATTGGCAATTACTAGAGAAATCGAAATTTCGCGAGACAGGTTTTTACAAACTTTTACTCAGAACATTAAACTTACTATCAAAACACATTCTTATATCATTGTATCAGTTTTGAAGTAATAATACATTCGTGAAGTAAAACAAAATAAAATATATTCGCGAAATTGATTATTTTGCCTTTTAAATGTGAATTATCGTCCATTTTGTTGATTTGAATGCGAATTAACACTAACAACGTTGTTGTTGCTGTTGTTTACCTTTATCCTGAAATAGCCTGTAAAATAAAGAGAAACAACCATGCTAAAAGTACAAAGGAATTTTTTTTAAAAAAAAGTCCCCAAATCAAAGATTATTAGTGAGAGAAGTGTTTGAACTGGCCACTTTCAGAGCCAAATTGTCGCCAAAGACAAATATTTAAAGAAGTAGAAGAAGAAAATGACACCATAGCTAAATTATATTTATATCTTTTTATCTTCATGTCTTTGATCTTCCATATTACGTCACTATTAAGAAATGTTATTTATTTTTATTTTTTATCTGGTAAAAATGATTCTGTACAAGCTAGATTGCTGTCTACCGTATACGCACGGTTTTTATTGTGTTTAAGGCATGTAATTTAAAAAAGATCATTAACTAGTTTGTAATAAATAGGCCTTCATTATAAACATTGTAGTTAAATAGTAATAAAATGTTATTTAATGGTGTTTTTTTAATTGATGTTATTTAAATACTTGTGTTTATATTGGGCCAGGAATAGTCGAATACATAAGACCTTTTAGCTGTAATTTTTTTATTCATAGCAATGTATATTATAGTTGATTTGCTGTAATTTTCAGCTCCCCCTCCCCCCCCAACTTCTTTCCACTAGGATTTTTTTATTTATATAACAAAATACGAGTTCATTTAATAAAATACAATAATTTTCCACAAATCAGGATTTAACCTTTTATTTAACGATTTTTAATTTTTACCGAAATACAACAGCTTTTTATTTAACGAGATCCAATCGTTTTATTTAACACAAACCAGGATTTCTATTTACCACAAACTATTATCTAGCCTTTTATCTACCGGCTTTTTATACTGAAATACAATGTTTTATTTAAAGAAATCTAATAGTTTTATTTACCACAAATCAGGGTGTCTAACAATTACTAAAGTAGGTCTACTGTTGCCCAGGGGACGCTCTAATGAACTAATCGTACATTCTTTCAATGTCCCGATGAGATGATGGGATGAAAATAGTGAATATCTCGAGATAGCGCAAATGAAGATCTTAACCTAACTTAAGACTTATTAATCAAATAATGGTGGCCATGTTAACTATACCTCTTTCGAGAAAAATCCAGCCGGGAATCAAACCCGGGATCTCTAAGTAAACATACAGGTTCTCTAACCACTATACCACGAGGCCGGTTTTCCACTAAGATATATTGAAGACTACATAAGTTTGCAGTAAGATATGGTGCATCCCAAACTTTTATAACAGGGGCCCAATTTTTAGAACGACAAACTTTCATGAATCTCCTGGACTTAATTATTTTTGTTACTTGTTTTATTTAAAATTTATTGTTGAATTAATTTGTGAATTGGGTTGGTGGGAAAGGCGCCACAAGCACGAACATGAAACCCGATTCCCGGTTTCTTAAATGCCCCTTATTATTATTTTTTATTTTTTTTTTACTTTTTTATTTTTTACGAGTTTTCATTTTCAAACAATTATCCAAATTTCTCATTTCCAAAACTTTTTGTGACCCACCAAAAATCGGTTCATGATCTACAGGTGGGTCACGATCCATAGTTTGGAACCTCTGGCTTAGCCTGTCACCTCTCCAATTTACACGCTTTCCTTGAGATGATATGGATTCTTGAATATTAATTTATTAGAGCAGGATTCAAGATGTATATTTAATAGTTCAAACCAATCCTATAAAGAGATATTTTACTAACTTCTTGATATTGAACCAGGAAACGATTAGATTTTAAGTTGACTTAATTAACCACTCAGCCATAGGGCAAAAATAACTTACTTGGCCCAGGAATATATTGGTAAAGACGTTTATCACATATTTTGATTTTTTTAAACCTCCATTGCGTCAGACCGCAAATGAGCCATACTGACCAAGTGGCCGCTATCTGTTGGAGAAGATAGTGCCAACTTATGTGGATAGATTTTGTCACATGGTCAGCACAATGAACCCTCTAGCCGTTTATCTCAGTTTTCTAGACAGGAGCCGCTACTTTTCATTCTAGTAGCTCCTCATTTTCTTCACAAAAACGAGTTGACCCCGTTCCAGGCCCACTGGCTTCACTGAAAATCTGGAAGTGCAGGGAGATTGAAACCAGGATTCTGGGTTTGTAGCCAGGAGCTCGTATATTTTTATAAAAGCATGAAAATTGCTCCAACAATTTCAGTATACTTGAAACAAAACATAAAGTTTTGGAGTTGCAAAATATCTATTCACACACCGTATTGGATTCTCTTACTTTACCATTTAGGAGTTCAATTGTTTTGTTTGTACTAAGGGCTAATGTCTCGTCAAAGTCCACGTAACTTAACTGTTCGGAAAGTTCAAACATTGGTTAAACTTGGTGTTGTCTTTTACAATACTATTTTTATGTGCTCGTCAAATTACGAACAGGTGCCTTCCATAAGTTATTCTCGTTAACTTTCTTGGAGAGCTAGATTTGTTTCAAAACTTTTGATTGGCTTAATTTTACCAATAGAGAATATAAACAAGTCATTACAACGTCTATGAAACTGTTATTAAAACAAATCAATAAAGCAAGTCCTATTTATCACGTCTGTTAAGGTTATCTGTTATATTATATTGCATTTATTTTTCTGCTTAAATGTATTTTGAAAAGAATAAGGGCGAATAAAATTTAAATTTGAGCAAAGAAAAGGAAATGTTTTATTAATTAATTAACATCTAGCCATTGTAACAACATATCGTGTTTTTCACAGCGACATAATATTTATGGTTATGGTACCATAGAACCTAAACATGTCGGAATGAAGTAATCCAGCCTCTTTCCAGTGCTGGATATCAAAAAGGAGTAATGGGACAAAGACAACAGACTTAGATTATTCTACATTACATAACCCCTTCATTTAATTTATTTGGCAGTTTGGCAGATGTTAACCTAATTTTTATATTTTAATTTAACAACAAATCTGGACTTAAGAACATTGTTCGCACCACATCATATTGTATTTTATATTTTTGTATTAATATTTTTATGTGTCAACTTATGTTTTAGACTATTCGTCAACTTGTTTGGGATTTATATTTTAGTTGATGATTCATTATAATTTTATATAAATGTTCATATCATGTACTATGTTTCTTCAACAAAATTATATTTAAATTATACATTCGAGTGTTTGTTAGTTTCACTTAATACATTTACCACATCTTTAAATGTTTAATTTATGAATTAATTACTTATCTATTTTTCTAGATCAACTTATTTAAGTCTTAACTTTCAACTTTAATTGAAGAGAAGCTTATTAATTTGAGTTTGTTGGTTATATTAGTGGGCTCTCTTTACAAAAGACGGGTTGAAAAAAGGGTTTTGTTCAGTCAAGTTTATTTAAAAAAAATCACTCTCTAAATTAAAAACTTAAAGTATTTTGTAGTCAAACATCAAAATATACAACATATTTAATATTTATAAAAGCGTAACATAACGTCCAAAAATATCAATAAACCTATTTTCAATTTAGATTTTCAAGGTAATTAGTTAAATAACAAAATAGGTATGAAAACGGGTTTTGTAATTAAGTAATTAAAAATATATATACTATATATATATTTTAATTAAGTAATTAAAAATATATATACTACATATATATTTATAGTATATACCTTATATATAGAGTATGCCCACTCTCGTTATTGATATCGACTAGTACATTAGCGCTTGATCTAGTTAATTATTCAACAATCTCCCTTGTCATCGCATATATACAACTTTATGTAAAACTGGATACTTATACGTTTTTATATGCTTTTGATTTTCACGGTATTACTGTTTTCAAGATAGATATTGCATATGTATGAGCAGATGCGGTATTTTCCTCGCATACCGTACGTGAAGTTTTTCTAAGAACAAATTTGTATTAGTGTGTACCAGCTTAGAAATATAATTCAATATTTTCCTCCCATACCGTACGCGAGGTTTTACTAAGAACAAATTTGTATTAGTGTGTACCAGCTTAGAAATATAATTCAATATTTTCCTCCCATACCGTACGCGAGGTGTTACTAAGAACAAATTTGTATTAATGTGTACCAGCTTAGAAAGTTAATTGAATATTTTTAAAACAATAAAAATGTTATTTGCACACCACAACACATGAATGGAATCACGCTAAACTAATTTAATTAATGGTATAGTGTAATAGGCTGTGTTATATATTATTATCACTGCGTCTTACTAACCATTCGGGTTATACGCACTTACGATAGTGTGTAGTAGTCGGGTGATTGTGAGATGAAATGGAGGTCCTACAGTTTAACGTGGGATCAGAACCACGGTGGAGGCCTAGAACTCCACACATTCACAAGTTGTGAGCAATACACCTATTGTCAAAAGTGAAGGAAGGGTTTGACAATCAGCTAAATGTGTGTCAGGTCCGAGGATTGAACTCCGGACCCTCATCACATAAGTTTGACACCTTACCCCTAGATCATCAGGTCACCCTGTATTAAATATATTTTAATATTGATTTGTATTTTATTTAGATTATAGACAGTAGCCTTTTGACATATTAGCGTTACAAGATAAATACTAGACTAACTTTCAGGTTTTAACATGAATCCAATAGTTTCTCTTTGTAGTAGTAGACCAGCTTTAGTGTCTAACGCCTTAAACTTTTGAGAATGGTAAAACTTTTTTTTTTTAGCTTTATAAGTAATACGTGTATAGTAAGTAAGACTAATTTTTAAAATATGTCATATGTATGAAATTATTTATTTAAATTGAAGGGTACAGAGGGAAAAGGGTAAAGTCCAATTTTAACTCCAGTTGAGTAAGTGCTGCCATCTGTTAGACAATCATGATACCTTTATAATGTTCTTTAGATTATGGTTTGAAAAGGTCTCTGACATATTTAAATTAATTCAAATAAAAGTATTTGTTTGGATCTTTATAGGGTTTGAGATATAAAAGTTGTACTGGAAAATGTGTGTAATGTGGCTTTCCTCTTCTCCCCCTGTACCCTTAGATTGTTAACATATGCTTTTCAATCAATCTATTTTAAACTGTTCTTTAATGCTTCAATCTCTGTTGTATATACAACTATCACCTACGAGTTCCATTCCAAAACATTGCTAGCTATACGTTTTGTTACACCTTTTGCTCATTATATGTATCTTTCATTCCTGAGCTTTTACGATACGTATCGTATATGTAAGCAGCCATCGTACAGCATTAAAACCACTTAATAAGCATCGAATGATCTATACAATACGTTTTATTATACAGTAATGTATGTATGCGTGTACGATACGTAACGTAGAATATAATATTTATCTATTTATTCTAGTACCACGTCCTACTACCTATTTGGATTATATCCTATATACTAATTACACTAATGCGTCAGGGATTAGGAAGGTTGAATTTAGATGAAGTGTACCCCCAATCTCACCGTCATCGGTATTGCAGGAGTAGCACCTTAGACAATGCGGCCACTAAATTGGGTTAGAATAAAATAGGAAACGAATAAATATTTTAAAATATTTTGATAAATTGTAACGTTCGTTATAGCGAATGTATGTAAATCGAAGGTTTCCTGTACTTACTTGACAAAACAAATATACTTTTGTATAAATTTTAGTGGAATGTTAACTATATTTGCTCAGAGGGTGAAGGTAAAATCATTTGGTGGGGGTGGGGGAGGAGGTTCAGTGCACCTGGATGGGCTTCAAACCCTGATCTCCCTGCCATCAGCAGTCCACCGAAGCGAGTTTGTAATTACAATACTGGGCGCTAAAGGCTAAACATGTTTTAGCTTTCAGTCAGATCAATAACTCTAACGATTAGTGGAACAATAAGATACTTACTAACTGGGATCGAGCCTAAACATATGTTGTATAAGACCATTTGACCACTAAATTCGTCCTTGTTCCAAGAAGCGGTGCTACATTAGAAAGGAGTTATAACCTTAGGTGCGTTTTATGTGGTCAGTCTACTTACTGCGCCTCGTTCTGTTTGCGGGAAGTGGTGTTTGAGTAGTCGCGACGCCTTCTCGAGTGGTTGTCTGTGGACTTGAGGGCGGCGTCGCATCGGGACCGATGATACTGCTGGTTCAACACCCTTGGCTGGCTGGAGAAGGAATACAGCAACACCTGCTGCTGATGTCGGTCTTTGCTGGTGCTGTTCAGAGAGTTACTGCTGTCGTTGGTCGAACTCGCAGGAGAATGGTTCCAGCTCGGAGTCAAGCCCAAAATGTAGGCCACCTCAGGAGGTGGCTCCAAAAAGCTTCCAGTTTTCACGGTAGTCACGAACATTGGTTTTTTGTTTTCAGACCTTTGTTGGTTTTTATCTAATCCATTATTATTCATCTTGTGACCATTAGTGTTTATATTGTTGTTTTTATTGTAAAACGGAATATGTTTCTCATTTTGTTTCTTCTTCATATTATTCCGAATGTTGTTGTTTCTTTCGCCAGGCATATAAGGATCAAAATCAGGTGAGCTCTTTCGCCGGCCCATGGTCGTCCCATTGTTGATGTTAGAAAATTCACGGTCGTAGTAGGATTTCGATTTAAGACTAGTCATTATGTTATTCAAATATTTACTCGGAGAAACGTGACAGTATTTATGGTAGCCTTTACGGTCGTCCGTACTGTTTTGAGTTTGTTGAAGTTTGTTACCGTTTTGTCCCTCAAGTTTGTTGAATGATTTGCTAATAGGCTTATATCTTTTGGGCTGATATTTTTGCTGATTTGGCAAATTTCCGTTAGATTTGCTAAATATCTTTTGTTGTTTAAGATTGTTTAATTTATCAAGAATCTTGCTGCTATTTTTTATAAAACCGTTTTGTTTCTTATCTTCCTGTTCAACATTAAGACTATGGTTGGATTGGTTTAGTTCCATTAGTTTTTGACAAAAAATATGGGAGTTAGAGCTATTGATCACTTTGTTATTTTCGTAACTTTTATCATCTTCATCGTAATTTAAAAATATTTCTTCATGGAAGTTTTCTAAATCTATAGAATCATGAAATACCTGTCCTGTTTTAGGGGTGTCCAAATAATCATCATGCAGTATTTCAAATGCGTTTTCCACTCGAAATGTTGTGATATCCTCATGACTTTCCACAAGGTTAGTTAGTTCTTTATCTGTCAAACTATTTTCATTGCTATTTGGTTGATTTGGGGCAGGAACTGCAGGCATTATATGTGTCGGAAATAATCCTAAGAGTATTGCATTGGCAAGAAACATACAATAGTTAATATTTTGTTTAAACTTTACTATATTAATCTCAAAACGATTTTAATGAATCCTTTTCTAAGCAAATATTGTTTCTATAACAGATTTATATTAAATTTACTTTCAGATATTGACTAATGTTTCGATTAATTTTTTCAATAATTTATATTTATAGTTCAAAATACGACCTTCATAATCGCTTTCCTATTTTTACATTTTAATATTTATATTTATAAATTTAATTTATGCAAATTAATTATAAAATGATTTTTATTAGTTCTTGTTCTCCTTTATTTCCGTTATTCAAAACACAGTTCTAACTAGAAAAATTTAAGAACCTGATGGTCAAAATGTTCACTGATATTAAATATAATACATTTGGGGAATTATTACAATAATTATTTTAAACTAATTATTCTAGCTTACTGAATATATAATTTAGTTTGGGGCTTTAAATAAAAGTTAGTCCAATCAAATTGTTATTAAAATATTTCCTTGATATAGTGTAATTAATATGCAAGTATTTTTCTATAGAATAATCAAACAACTCGCATCATTATTACGAACTCTTGGTGTTTCTTCAATGGGAAAAATGTTTAGAAAATCGTTTTTAGCTCACAGTAATTTAATCACCCACCAACTGGTTGTCGTGTAGATAGATATCCATCCTTATTTGTTGTCTGAAGATGTGGAAGGCCCATCCGGCACCAATCAGAGGAGATGTTGATGTGTTGAAGAGAGGCTATCACGGGGCACCAGAGGCGCTAACCACATGGCAGTTGCCTTCAACTCCATTTATCAATGTGGTATGTGGCGAGGTCGTGTCCACTTGCCGCTGTTCGATTCCACGTCACGAATTGCATGCAAGGGAGAGTGGGAGAAACCTGATAGGTTTCCATGATAAGAATTAACAAGACCACCAGGGCGCACGCCCGCATTTGAAATCAACCGTCGCGCGCAGCGCTGTTATCACTCCACTCTTTGGATGAACGAAAGAGAGAGAGAATATAGTTCAAGTGTCGGTAACCTTAACTAAAGAAGAAAAGGAAGAATAGATGGAATACGAATGACGTTTCCCCTCTACCTTTGAAACTATTACTCATGAATAATATAGCTTGTCTTATTATAGCTTTGGTTCGCCAACACAATTGTTCTTGTGAATGTAAAGGAAAAAAATGCCTTTAGTATATTGGATGGGGTACTGGCATTTAAAAATCTTTGATAATATTACAGTTTGTTCATAAGTTTGACACCAAAGTTATTAAAGACTTAATTTAACTTAACAGATATTAGTAAGGTAACTAAAAAGTAATACACGAAACGTTACCTGCTGAAATAGTAGAACACATTTTATTCGGGATTGATGGCTGAGGAATCCCTATTTATAACAACCGGCAGGACCACTGAATTAAACAAATCAGACTTAATTATTATTTTATTATATCACGCGCACAAGAGAACACTGTTCGGTCACTTCATTTTAGATAAACAAAACAAAAGACTACTGGCCCATGCCAACAGAAAGCGACAACAGTAAAACAAAATGCAAATAGCAAATGTAAAGACACACAATACACAACACATTTTTCTAAATAACTGTCTTCTTCAATATATTCGACGGTAATTCAACCCCCAATTCAATATCAGTTTCTTCAAGAATATTTCAACTGATTGATCAGAAGGAAAGGTTAGATTTTGACATGGCCATCTAGAAGACTATAGCGACTTAATGGGAAGAGGCATATCTATCAAGATTTAATACTTAATAATTATAAATATATGTCGACTGACTTGTAACAAGGATATAAGCCAGGGTTCAATACCAAACGATTGTAAATATATTACGACTGAATTGTAATAAGGAGATAAGTCAGGGTTCAATACTAAAGGATTGTTAATATATTTATACTGATTTGTAATATGGAGATAAGCAGGAGTTCGATACTAAATTATTGTAAGTATATTTCGACTGAATTGTAACAAAGAGATAAGCCAGGGTTCAATACTACATGATTGTAAGTATATTTCGACTGACTTGTAAAAAGGAGATAAGCCAGGGCTCAGTAACAAACGTCTGTAAAATTTTTTTCTTTCTCTGACCAAAGAGATATATCAATCGATTCAATTCAGGTGGACCCATTTAGTGATTTTACATTCTTTTCCCAGTACAAACTAATGTGTATTTTCTTGTGTTTATGTGGACAGCCCAATTTCTTCTTGTTTATCTATGTCAATATCATCAGCGTTAACAAACCTGTGCATGCGCAAATCATCACGAAAGTAAAGTAAAGGGAACATGTATTATTTAATGTGGGATTAATATTCACTGAAAACAAAATATCAAGAATTATTATTTATATAGTTTCATGTTTAAATTAATTTATATTGCTGTGTAAAAAGTACACAAGCTTAATACTTAGCCAAACAGGTGTATAATTAAGTATTAATCAAAATACCCTGTTTGGATGTTTACGAAAACTTAAAAAGAAAAACGTGAGTTTTTATTAAAAAGTAATAAGCTGTGTTTTGAGTGAGAGTCAACAATTTTTTTTCAACATAATTTAAACCCAAAAATATATTGTACATAATTACCAGATAGTTTCGACTAAAAATATTGTAAAACATAGTACAAAAGGGAGTTTCTACTTATGTTTTCTGAAATTTTATAAGAGGTAATAAATAGGTTGGTAATTTAGTCTAGGCACTAAAAATTCTAGGGTTTTTGACCTATTACCAAATATCAGGTGTAGGCTTTTGATTATAAAAGGAAGTTTATATATACATAAAATTATATTTTTATTTGACATACACTAGCTAGCTACCTGTAGTTCAGATAAAAATAGTGTGTAATGATAAAACCTGGGTGTTACCAATAATATTTCAGGCAGGAACTAAAATATGTGTCAAGTAGTTTAGTATGCATAGCGGTAGTATATGCGAAATTGAATAACCGTATATAATTCTCCCTTTAAGTATGGCTTTTACTCACTATACCTCAATCATTATCTGCTATTAAAATAAAAACTGTGTTATGAAGGAATTTAGTACTATCATAATTGTGTTCTTCACCATTAAAGGTTTGGTCCAGAATTTTTAAAATTTGGCATATTTTTCTATTAATTCTATCATCGTGTCTTAGTATCCGTTCATAGGCATACATAAATTGCGCTTAAGGAACATGGAGGAGGAAGGTATAATTTAATGGGAAATTTACCCGAATTCGCGTGGAGGGTGAGTTGGAAACCATTTATGAAATAAAATCAACCTCAGTACAAATGACCGGGATACAAACCTCGATATCTCCGTCACCAGTAACCCAGTCTAGCGTAAGACCATGCAACCCTCTATTTTGGTTTTGGAATAACATTTTCGATACTTTCGGTAAATTTAATGATTAAATTACATGTCAAAGATGTTTATTGCCTTCATTTTCTGGTGTGAACCATACATGATCATGCATGGAGTGCAAAACATTGAATGACTTAATATTTTGGAATAGCCCGTGAGTGAAGCTTATGATATATTTATGCTTTATTTAATTAGCTCACACAAAACCTTTTTAGAAAATTTGGTCTGATTTATGAACTCGTTGAGGAAACCAGCTTCGAGATGGCACAGGAAAAATTATCTAAACATATAAAGTGTGTAGCTCGTGGTTTGCCAAAGTGACAACCTGATCAGCTAAAAAGTGAAATGAGACCTTCATTGCCAGAGAGGACAGCCCTAAAAGAAGGCCAGAGCTGGCTGGATCTTATGATTTTTATAACATTTTAGGGCAGGAACGTGGAGTGAGTGTTAACCTAGAGGTTTTACGCTCATTTACAAAACAAGTGGGGACGTAAACCTTAAAGAGCTAGGGCTGCCCTATCGTTTGCTAGATATATTGTGTTAAAGAAAACCATATTCTTATTGTTACGAACTGTGAGAGCTTGTTATCTTACGTAGTGGTATTTTTTTCAAGCACTGCATTTTACTACCCATTAGGGATATACGCTTATGTACTAATTATGCTAATGATTAGGGCTTAGGAAGAGAGTTGGTTGGATTCGCAACAGTTCCATCGTCAGCTGTAAGGCCTAGGAAGCACTGAAGAGGCTTACTAGGGAAATGAAGGGTGAAAGAGTTTCTCTTTGTTTTCCTCACTGAGTCAGAAGATATGATTCCACATAAGTCTGCCAAGCCCACAGAAATACAAACCGGCCCCATTGTATAGTGGTTAGTGTACCTGGCTACGCACCGAGGGGCCCCAGGTTCAATTTCCGGCTGGTACCTTGGTTATCTTTCCCAAAAGATCACCTGGATTTGGTTAATTAGGCTTTAGTTAAGTTTATTATCACTCCTGTCTCCACACCCTCATAATCATTATCATCATATTAATCTCATTTCGGGTACGACGTGTAGACAACCTCCATAGGTTTACTCTGGGCAACGTTCTGTGCCACCAGAGCGGCTAAGAGTTAACACACACAGGTGACCTAATTAGATAATATATTTCTCTCTAGGTCAAAGCTGCCAAAGGCTGAAAAGAAAAAAAGAAATGCATGTACCAGCTGAACATACAAGAGCACCTTCACCTCATTTGTATATATATATATATTTCTGGCTGTATATATATCCGGTATATATACATCTATGTTTATATTGATATATTATACACACATATTTATATATACATTTTATTTATACGTATATATTTATATTTATATATTATACAGTACATTATATATTAGGGGCTAGGCCTGTATCGGTCAGGCGCAATTTCAGTTTAGTGTGAATACTGTTCCCTACGGTTTTTATCAATTTCTAGATTTTTTCAAATGGGAAATAACGTTATTTGTATCCATGATTCTACCAGGTTATTGATTTTTTTTCTTCCAATTTACAGATTTTTCTCATAAAGATGCATGCTCCATGGGCCAAAACTGTATCTATAGCTCTAGCCACGTGATCGCATTGGGCTGAATCATCCTTGGGACACTCCCCTCCCAAAAATAAATCCAGTTCTAAGAATTTCGTGTGAAACTACAAATTTTAAGTAATCAGTGTGCAAAGTTTCATCTGTGTACATTACCTTATCGGTTATTTTGATAAGATCTCTATACAAACATTCACCACATGGCTTTTATTTTAATCAACTATTATGATTCATATTTAAATTGACATATATTTAGTGACATCAAAAATATATCTGAAAAATCTTTACCATAAACACCCAACTCTTTACACATATCCAAGGCCTACTACAGTGCATACTACAGTAATTAAAGCTTCACTTAAAACCTGAACCCAGTCATTGATCGCACCCATCTGTGATAGCCTAGTGCTTGCTTAAAAATTATAGTTTGGTTTAAACAGATCAAACACAAACAAATGTATTTAAAATAAATAAACTAATGATTGAAACAAATGATATACTCATAAATTTATTTAAAAAGTTGTAAGTCATTGATTATATTAAAGTTGTACAGCATTACATTACTTACGATACCATTAAAGAACGTTTTTACAAGTGAAAATTGAGCTAAAATATTCTACCAACCTCTGCATTCAACTAATTAACCCCTTGCCAACTAACCTCCACATAAAAAGCTATTCAAACAGTATATTACGCTAAACTGAAGTTTTATCTCAATGTTACTATAAACCTTGACTCAGTTAACAAATATTTTAACCTGATATTAAAATATCAGACCAAAATATCTCTTAAAAATTCTTTATTCTTACAAATGTTAAAATTACAACCCATTCACTCAAAATATCTAATTATAAATTAAGAATCTATCACAGACATACCCTCCTTCTTTTATACGCAAGGCAGTCTTATAATTATGGCTAAGCTTATATTGTCCACATTAATCAAACCCAAACCCTAGGTTCTTGAGCTCATGGTTTTATGTCTTGTATAACTTAATTTTTGTGCTAAGATTTGTCCTAGTACCCATATATTACCATTAAACTCATGGTGGTGGGTGTGAATAATAGGGGTTTAAACCTAAAATGGGGCTACTATAAGTATTGAGTGAAAATAAACGATTCATTATCAGTGGTTTTTCAAATTCTTATGGCAAGCAAATGGTTTATAACTACATACTGTCCCAAATAACTTTAACTATTTTTTTCACTGCGTCTTGGCACTAGTTGGGGTTTTTCACATACATTAATGATGTTAATGAGATAGAGAAGTGGATGGTATTGTTTCAGAAGATATGTATCCTCATTTTCGTGGAGAAAGAGTGGGAAACCATCTAGGGAAAACAACCCACATTACACCCGACTGGTATTTGAACACCGATATTCTCATTACCAGCAGTCCAGTCTAACACAAAAGTGACGTGTTAAACCATGAGACCATGGATACAGCTGGCTCTGAATAGGCTACTAAACATTTATTTAAATTAGATTCTGTTAGTATAATGGAACTTGTTTCTTATTCTCACTGATATAAGAAATTAAATAATTTATACCATCCAAATATCATGACTAATAACGATACAAAAATAATAACTAATCTTTCGCCATGTCTACCAAAATTCGACCCATAAAATCCTTGCCGCCACGCTTCTCATGACATCCATAAATAAGAGCGTGCCAAACACTGGAACACCTTCCGTTCTGAGGAGGCCAGCAAGTTCAAGGTCTATGGGCTTATCTGGGGAGGGGGGAGGGCTTCCTTTACCCATGTCAGTGCCCTGTGGATGAAACGTAAATGAACTTAAGGTCACAAAATGTTAATTTGTTTTATCACCACCGATCTTTGCGGTCCCCCTCCTTCGCCAGTCCAAGTCTGGACGGTGTGACGTCATTGCGGTAAAACTTGGAGCATAGCCTGGTCAGCAAAAACCCTACATCACTGTTTCTCAAGGTGTGGTCCTCAGACCACTGGTAGTGCACGGCTGCCTATCAAGTGGTCCGTAGGATCCCAAGAACTTACATATTATACAAAAATTTGAAATGCAAGAAATGAAATATGAAAAAACCCATACCATAATCTATTTCTTTCCTCGGTAGACACAAGTCACATAGAAAAAGTACCAACCTAAAGTCAACAAATCCGAACAGTTATTTATAAGAACATATAAGATTTAGATTGCTATAAGTAATCGAAAAACTATTACTTACCAATTCAACGTAATTATAATATAACTACTTCTGTGGCCGTATGATCTAAGGCGCAACACTCACAGAATACTAAGCTGTCGATTATGGGGAGATTGAGGTTAGAATCCTGATCGGGGGTACTGAGGTTATTTTTTATAAAATGATTTTCCACTCTCACTCTCTCTCTCTCTCTCTCTCCATGCAAATGTGGGTACGCTTCCTCTAAATATAGCCTTCCTCATCCCTAAAAACATTAGCATAATTAGTACATAAGCGTGAGGTCCAAACGGTTAGTAAAATGTGGTGCTAAGAAAAAAGTTACAATAATTATAGTAACTATACCCGCCTCGATGGCGTAATTAGTTAACGCTAGAGCTAGATTGCCGAGGACGGGGAGCTCAAGGTTCGAATCTCACTCCGGTGGACTGGGGGCGGTTTTTCCCAAATTGTTGTCTACTCTCCCTCCCACAAATGTGGTTTCATTTATTCTATATTCAACCTTACCAAGTCCTAACCCACTAGCATAGTTAGTACTAAAGCGTTTAGCCCTAACGGGTAGTAAGAAGTGGTGCTAATTACTATTATTATTATTATTATCTTAGTAACTATAGAAAATAAAGTAAAACAATATATTACTATAATCTTTCCAGTATTTAATTTATTAAATTAATTTTTGTCTTGTGTATATATAGTTCAAAAATGAAATTGCTTAAAATAAAATGTTTCCTGCCTAATTTTCACCCCTCAAACCACATTCCCAAGGCCCCAATGGTCACCCAGTGCACATAACTTCAATTTGGTGGTCCTTCGTTACCAAAACTTTGAGAAACATTGCTCTACACGCTAACTCTTGCTGTGTGCTTTTAGATCTTTCTAGGCACGCGCGTTTACACGTGAAAACTGTCCAGGTATAATCATTTGCGGCTTGTCCATCGTTGTGGCTGAGGTCCCAACGGTTAAGGGCTTTGGATTAGCCCCAAGGGGTGGTTTAAACAACTACAATTTGTTTATGTAGCTATATTTGGGGATTCTGTATATCAAGTGTTCTGTCTAATAGTGTGTTAATTATTAAATAGTTTAGTGATATAACTATTTTATCTATACATAGTTGGCCACTCTAATAGCTGTGATTTTTTTTTCTGATAAGTACACTTATTGCAAGAACTAATATCGTTTAACACACTTCCATTGTCAAATGCTCTAAAGAATCACTCTCGCCATAGTCTAGACTGCCGATGATGGGGTTCGAATCCCGGGTAGGTGTACTGAGGATGTGTACCCCTATATTATTTTTCACTCTCCCTCAATGCAAATGCTGTTACACTTAATCTAAATTCAACCTTCATCATCCCTAGCACATTAGTGTAATTAGTACGCAGGTGTATAACCTGATCTACCCATCAGTTGTTTGCCCTTTGACAATCATGTCTAAGCGAATAACCGTAATTTTTACGTTCTTAGACAAATCTACGTCAGCTACCTGTCAGTTGTCCACTCTTTAACAACTCTACCTATACGCCTATACTTCAATTGTCCGCCATCTGGACATTCTACCAAATGCCTGGTTTACACAATGCGAGTTGATAAAAGCCAATAGCCGAGGGCCAGCTACTGGCTTCGTGTAAACAGGTTGGCCGAGTTACTGACTGTGTTAGTTGGTCAGCAACTGGCATAATCAGCTCTTCAAAATATATTTGTTTTAATGAACTCTGGCCACTTCAATACACGGAAAAAATCTGACAGCATTTTGAAGTTTTTGGAAAAGGCCAGGTAAGCCGATGTTATATCCAATATTTAACTTGCTGGTACACGCCATTGTTGTGTCTGCGCGTTGAATGGTTGGTGCTACTAAACTTTCCCTTATCCACACTCTGAGCGTCACTGTGGTCTAGTGGTCAGAATTCCTGGCTACATACTGTATATAAAGTTCCCAGGTTCAATCCTCAGCGCTACCAGATTGTGTGTGAAATAGTGGGTTTGGAAGGGGTCAATTCAGCCTCGTGAGGACAACTTAATGAGGAGCTACTTGAATAAAATAGTAACGGATTATGTCTACAAAACTGGAGATTTGCAGCCTCAGAAGTTGGCCCTATCTTCACCAAAAGACGGTGGCCGCTCAGTCGGGAACTGATGTCATGGATTATTTTTCTGTCCACCCTCTCCTTAGTCAATTACGCGCGTTCTCATGCATAATATTTGATAATTCATCACACAGTATCAAAGACAATTATCTTATAATCTTACAAATACGTTCTTAATACATTTTCAGTCTTAAATACAACTATGGTCAACAATAAGGGTCGGTTCATAATTTCTCAATAGCAGTCCGGTATCCATCCAGTTAGAAGGTCTACAACTGACTTACTGTAATACCAGTATATTGCACTGTGTAAATCATTCTTAAACTCCTACCCATCAGTTGTTCGCCATCTTACAACTCAATCTAAGTGCCTACCCATCAGTTGTCTGCCATCTGGTAATCTACCCATCATTTGTCCGCTATCTGGTATTTCTACCTAAGCACTTACCCATCAGTTGTCCGCCATCTGGTAACTCTACCTAAGCACTTACCCATCAGTTGTACAATCTTTGAACACTTTACCTAAGTGCCTACCCATCAGTGTTCCGCCATCTGGCAGCTTTACCTAAGCACCTACCCATCAGTTGTCCACCCTTTGACAATTCAAATGAAAGGATTTTCTACATTTGTTCACTCTTGGCTGTTGTAAGGATGAAAATTAAATTTCAATTTCAATATATGTGGTTCATTTCTATGTTATAGCTGTAGCACCCTATCTTAGCTATATTTCTTTAATCTAGTATTAATTACTAGCAGAGTTTGTCATTTAACCTTAATAGAGCACTTAACCTGCTTCTGAAACGTAGAGGCATTCCTTTTCAGATCTCTGATAGTAGTTAGGTATTCCTGTTGGTCGTAAGATGACACCAGAGTAAACTAGTCACCTACTTGTGGAACCCTAAAAAGTCAAAATACGTTTAAAGAAGGAGACCCAAGGTAACTATGTAGAACTTGTGAAGTCCTTCCACAACAGAGTACCAGATTCTTCCAATCCTCTCAAATGAGGACTTGAGAACTATGTGCTTGACCTGGGAGTGTTCCAGAAGCCCTGCTTGACGAAGAGAAACGCTTCTCACCAGTGAATCGCAGGAGTTTCTCATCCAGTCCCCCATAAAGTGATATTTTTACCATACTTCTAAAAACACTTGACGTTTAAATCTGGTTTTATTTTATTGTTTGTATAATCCATTCTTTTTCAGAAATATTTAGCACAATTTTACAACACGTTCCCTCAATTTTTTGTTAAAATCATGGTATGAGCTATATCACTAGTTCATGATTCTATCCCATGTTTCACTTATGGAAGCATTAGAATATGCATTTGTCACTCAGACTAGGTCAAGGTTTGTCAATATATCAAGGCCTGCATGATCCAAGGCTAGTACAAGTGTATCAATGTATCAAGGGTCGACATGCAGAGGACTGGTCAAAGTCTATTAATGCATCAAAGATCAACATGGCACAGGGCTAGTCAGAGTGTATCAATGTGCCAAGGGTCAACATTGCAGATGACTGGTCAAAGTGTACCAATGTGTCAAAGGTTAACATGGCTGAGGGCTGGTAAAGGTGTATCAATGTGCCGAGAGTCAATATTGCAGAGGCCTGATCAAAGTGCACCAATGTTCCAAGGGTCAACATTGCAGAGGACTGGTCAAAGTGCATCAATGTTCAGAGGGTCAAATTGCAGAGGACTGATCAAAGTGCACCAATGTTCCGAGGGTCAACATTGCAGAGGACTGGTCAAAGTGCATCAATGTTACGAGGGTCAAAATTGCAGAGGACTGATAAAAGTGCACCAATGTTCCGAGGGTCAAAATTGCAGAGGACTGATAAAAGTGCATCAATGTTACGAGGGTCAACATTGCAGAGGACTGACCAAAGTGCATTAATGTTCCAAGGGTCAACATTGCAGAGGACTGGTCAAAGTGTATCAATGTTACGAGGGTCAACATTGCAGAGGACTGATCAAAGTGCACCAATGTTCCAAGGGTCAACATTGCAGAGGACTGGTCAAAGTGTATCAATGTTTCGAGGGTCAACATTGCAGAGTACTGATCAAAGTGCACCAATGTTCCAAGGGTCAACATTGCAGAGGATTGGTCAAAGTGTATCAATGTTCAGAGGGTCAAATTGCAGGGGACTGATAAAAGTGCACCAATGTTCTGAGGGTCAACATTGCAGAGGACTGATCAAAGTGCATCAATGTTCTGAGGGTCAACATTGCAGAGGACTGATCAAAGTGCATCAATGTTACGAGGGTCAAAATTGCAGAGGACTGATCAAAGTGCACCAATGTTCCGAGAGTTAACATTGCAGAGGACTGACCAAAGTTCATTAATGTTACAAGGATCAAAATTGCGGAGGACTGGTCAATGTGTACCAATTTGTAAAAGGTTAACATGGCAGAGGGCTGGTA
This sequence comes from Timema bartmani, assembly GCA_902151455.1. Classification (NCBI taxonomy): domain Eukaryota; kingdom Metazoa; phylum Arthropoda; class Insecta; order Phasmatodea; family Timematidae; genus Timema; species Timema bartmani. Next base: position 18,024 of record CABFWB010005384.1, on the reverse strand, counting down.
AAGGTGTATCAATGTATCAAGGGTAAATATTGCAGAGGAATGGACAAAGTGTACCAATGTGTCGAGGGTTAACATAGCTGAGGGCTGGTAAAGGTGTATCAATGTATCAAGGGTCAACATTTCAGAGGACTGGTCAAAGTGTATGAATGTGACAAGGGTCAACATTGCAGAATAATGGTCAAAGTGTATGAATGTACCAAGGGTCAACAATGGAATGTGGTTTTTTATTTAATCTGTAGGCCAAGGAAAACGATGGCGAATTTTTTTTAAACTACCCCACAGCTTGGGATAGTTTTCTTTAACTTTAATTAACGTATTAATTAAAAGTGACATGTCAATGCTATGAAAATATGTCTAGTAAAATAATAGATAACAAAAATATATTTTCAAATAAAAAAGTATATTTTAATAGTTTGATGTGAGTGGAATTTTTAATTTTACTATACACCAATAGTTTATCTAACCAGACAAATATAGAGCGAGCAATATTTTATTCTTAGATTTACTTTTATAAGAATTCTACAAAATATGATACAAAAATCATCCTGACTGTGGAAATAAAATATTTATGCATTTGTTGCTGTTTGTAATTTTAATTTAAAAAAACCGCTTCAGACGCCAAACGGTCTAAGGCGTCACGCTCGTGTTAGACTGACCTGCTGATTACAGGACAGTCAGGGTTCAAATTCCGGTCGGGCCTACTAAGGGTAGTTTATCCTAAATGGTTTCTCACTATCCTTCCATGTAAATGTGGTAAGATTACCTCTAAAAAAATGCTTCCTTCTTCATACCTACCCCATAAGAGTGATTATCATTTATGCGTCTAACCTGGACACGTAGTAATATACGGTAATAAATAGATAAATAAAATAATAATATAAAGTATAATATGTTATAATATAGAATGTGTCTGGTTTTAAAATATGAGCTGGAATAAATACGTATATATATTTACGTAAGACTCACCTATATTAGCAATTTCAAACATATTTTAGTACATAATTATAGTCATACTGATGATTCATAAAAAAAAAGTTTTCAATTTTGAAAAACTGCACCATTTTCTGCTAATAAAATTAGACACTTGGCATTTAATCGTTATTTTTTATCGAGCTAGAACTATAAACAAGGCACGTTCAGCTGAGCAAAAATCAATTAACCATTCCAAGGTTGTGAAAAATCAATGGTTACAGAAGTGTTTCTCAACCTGTGTGCTGTGACCTGATGAGAGATTTTCTCTTTAGTTAATTTACTTTTTTAAAGTATTATTAGAATATAGCTTGTTCATGATGAGTATAATACATTCTAGGAGAGTTTTTACGTACAACACAAATAAAATATTGCTTCAGTAGATAAATTTAACTTCATTTTTGTTTGATCTTAAGTTGTGTAATGTATGAAAATAGACATTCGTTGTATTATGTTGGTTGTTGGTTATGCTCCAGTGGAGGGTGAAGACGAGTATGTGAGAGTGCAGTTTTGGAATGAGCTCAATGAAGTCTTGAATACATGTGAATTGGGTGAAAATGTAATATTGTTACGAGATATGAATGGATGGATGGGTACCCAAAGAGAGAATTCAGAGATAGTGCTAGGAAGGTATGGTGATGACAGGTTAAATGAGAATGGTAATGAGTTAGTGAGTATGTTTTTAGAAAGGTTTATTTGTATTGCATACATTGTTTAAGCACAAAGATTTTCACTTATATGAATGGCAAGGGGGCGATTTGAGAACGATGATTGATTTGGTGGTGTATGGTGAGAGACTTAGAAGATTAGTAAAGAATAATAGGGCTGAGTATGGAATTGAATGTGGAACGAATAACTTTTTAGTTAATTCAGAAGTTTATTTAGGTAGGGATTTTTTAGGAAGCAGCGCAAGAGTACTAAGCAAGTAAGAGTGGAAGTGGAAAAATTGCATGATAAAAATGTGAGAGAGCAATATGAAAGATTGCTGGGCGAAAAAATAACATTAAAAGAGCATGGCTGTAATGTCAAAATAATTGATAATGATATAGAAAGTGCTTAGAACTGAATTAAAGAGGGCCATAGTTTAGTGCGTGATATAAATGTGTGGTTCTACAGTGGTGGGAAACTTAAAAAGAGATGCATGGTGAAATGAAAATGTGAAAGAAGCTGAGAGAGAGAAAATAAAGCAGTATATAAAATGATTGCTGTGAAGAGTGAAGCAGAACGTAAAAGTTTTTGGGATAATACAAAGAGAAAAAGATGAATGCAAATATCGTTATAAGGGAGCGTAAGGAGCAAATGAGATAAAAATAAAAATATGTAATGCAGAATGTTTTTAAAGAAAATAAGAAGCTGTTCTGGAATTGCCTAAGGAGAACGAAACAAGGAGTGCAAGGAAATACCTATGACATTCAGAATTAACGTGGTGAGATAATCTGGGATGAAAACAGTATAAGAAAGTATTTCGAGCAAATATATGGTGAAAACGTAGTAAAAATAGCATAAAATAGGGAAAATGTTATTATTAGTGAAAGAATTAGTTAGCCTCCAGTGTTAAAAGATATGAAAGTCTTAAGAAATGGCAAAGCTGTGGTCGTAAATGGGTTCATAAGTGAAATGTTTAAGTGAGGGGGCATGGTATTACTCACCAGATTGTGTGAGTGTGTGCTGGGATTTTGAATGTTCCTAATAACTGGAAGATTGCTGTAATTGTTCCCTTGTACAAAGGAAAAGGCAGTAAAGGAGAGTGTAAGAATTATAGGGAAATTAGTTCGTTGAGTATTCCAGAGTGCGTGTTTTATCTAGTCATGTGCATTCATTACGAGTTTTTGTTCATATATTTAGGTCATTTTTAAAAAATATAATGAAATCTCTTAGAAAATTCAGGGCATTTTATAGGTTGATCTTTTTAGGTCATTAAAATATGGTCCTTGGTAAAGATATATTTTTAAACATGATAAGATTATAATCAAGACAAGTCCCTTGTTTAGCATAAATTATCATAATTATTTAACCGATGCCCTACTTTTACAAAATATCCAATATTAAATAAAATTCATTTGGGTTTTCAATTTATTTGTTAATTATTTAATACCCGAAAAATTTTATAAAATAAAAGCTGGATCAGAGATTTGAACTTTTTAGTGTTTTTTTAAAATTCAATTGTATTTTATAAGTATTAATACAACATAGTACTTATAATATTAATGTTATCATTTTATTTAATTAGTTTAAATTTTCATAATTTTGAACGTTAATATGAGTGTTTGGGTTATGCAAGACTATTTAAAAAACGGTTATTTTACTTAAAATAAAGCTGTGTTAAGATAAAATAAATTAACTTAGATTAAGCCCATAGGAAACAAACCACGTCAGATTATTTTGAAAACCTTTTTACTAAAAAATATTGACTCACCTTTCGTTTCTCTCACAGTAGTCTCAACCATTTGTATAAAAGCAAAACCTATTTATGTGTAATATTACATATTATATAAGTGTAGAACATTATTTTATAGTCAGTGGGAGGAAGCGGGGGTTACATTTACTCTCTACCAAAACAAACAGTTTTTTTCATTGTTTTGTGAACACTTGTTTTGAATGATTATGAATACATTAATTTATTATTTGATATATATGCATATAATTTATATATCAATGATGGCTTTAAACTTGACTAAGTAAGTTAAGCTACCAGCAGAGTAAGATTAGAATATTTTGTTCAACTAGCCTTTTCCATTGTGATTACAGTGCATCTCCTGAGTGGATTTATATGGGAAAGGTAATTCATACCCAGTTAACTCACAACACAACTGTTATAATAATCTTTAATCATCCTTTTAATCCAAGTCTGGTATTAAATAGCTCATAGCATTTATAATGAATTATTACAATAATCAGGTCGATGTAAAAACGAGACATGTTGGATGTCATAGAGCACTTTATTTAGGAACGTTAACTTCATATGTATGGTTTCTCATCTAATTTGCGATTCATAATTTAAAAAAATATGAAAACATAAAATCGTCGCAATGGGAAAAAAATCTTTTTAAAAAATCTTAGAACAACTGAAAACTTTTCCCAAAATGTCAGTTAAATGTTTTTACAATAAACAGTTATTTCGATAAGTGATTCCACAAATGTATACGCTACTCTGTTATTATATATAGAAACATAAGTCTATACTTATAAATTATTTATTTTGTAACACTCTTCTTTTCCAAACAACCATCAATGATGAAACTCATTCCTCTTTTCTCCTTCTTGGAGTGGTTGGTTTGTGATAAATGTTATTTATATCACTATTTAGATTTTTTAACTCAAATATCACAATAAAAATACCACTCAAAAGTAAAAATAAATGTAATAGGTAAATGTAGATTTGAAAGCTCTACTTGGAAGGGGTAAGAAAGAGTTGATTCTCTACTGGCTACAAAGCTATTCTTTAGATAAAAACTATGAATAAGTCTACATCTACATCTACTTCTCGTCTAGATATTTTTAATGCCACAACTTTACTTAGGGCCGTATACATGGTCGATTTTTTTATTTCAACCAATTCCCCATTCGACCTGAACTCCTTGTTATTCATATATTGATAGTTTGGTTGATTCCGGAGACTATACATATCTTTCCAAATCCAATTCTCTTCATTTACTTCATAGTAAGTCGTTTTATATTCTTCAGAAACGCTACATTTATCGAAATTAAAAAATTATTTTTTATTTCCTCTTGACTCCTAGGAAAGTAAATGTTGTGATATTTAAAAGAAATAATTCGAGATTTTGATGGTTGTCGACTTGACCCCCTGTCACTTGGTGTAGAGCCGAAATCATTTAGCCGATATGGCTAAAACTTCGTATCTACGGCTTTCATGAATTTCCCCAGAAGTATTTTTGGAAATATCTAGCTAATCCTATAATTAAGGGTAGTTTACATAAGAACAAAAAGAGAAATAAATATATATATATATATCTCAAAATTGGTTCTAGATATTTTGATTAAAATTCGCTTATAGGCACTACTTAGCATTACAAATCAAATGATGCATCTCATATTTCCGGGAAAATGAATTAGAAGATACTTTACACAAGCGGATATGTTCAGCTCTGATCATATCTCCGCAACTCTTTGAGATAAAAAAATAACTTCTCATTGCATATCAGTAGGAATTTTAACGATTTTATTCGAAATAATATTTAATAAAAACAATATATATTTAGTGTCATAGGGAAATATTTTTTTTAGTAGATATTTGGGAAATGGGGACTTGAAAATTCACAGAAAAATAATATGTTTTTGAAACAGTGTCTATTAATTCACATATAAATGTAATCGTGAATACATTCTATACATTTCAATAACATTGTCTATTATTTGGTTTCACTTATCTTATTATGGATACTAGCTATAAACTGGTTTGTAACTGAGTGTTGTCTGTTTATTCACACAGTGTATATCTATACAGAGTGGCTAGGTATGGTATTGTTTCAAATTTTTAATTTGTTTAATTTGTTGATTGTCATTATTGTTCTGAGATTGTTTTTCTCTTTTCATCTTTTGTCAATAGTCTTTTTATGCATAGGTATATGAAAGGTACCTCCTAGTTTTTGAATCATAGGTAAATGGCTTCATATTTTTCGGTGGATGATCGGAAAGGTCTGTGCAGCGCGATGAACCGTTTATTTATTATGCACCTAAAAGTTATAAACATCTAAAAACCTCCACTGAACAATCTTTAAAAGTTTGTGCTTTCACTTGGTCGATAAATTATAAATAATATTGTATACTTGTTTTACGGAGATAAATTAATTTGATTGTAGTTTATAGAAAACATTTTTAAGCACCACGTCTTACTACCCGTTCAGGTATACGCTTATGTCCTAATTACAATAATGGTTTTAGGGATGAGGAACGTTATATTTATAGGAAATGTAGGCCTACCAGAATTTGCGTGGAGGGATAGTGGAAAATCATTTTGGAAAAACCACCCTCAGTACACCCGACCAAGATTCTAACCTTGATCTCCCCGTCAACGGCAGTCCAGTCTACTGTGAGCATAGTGCCTTAGACCATGCAACCATCGAGGCAGGTTACTGATAATTGATGTTTGAAAATTTTGCTCCATGCCATAATATACCCCACTCTACATGTGAAAGTAGGCCTGTATCTGAGATTTTTGTACAAATTAATATATTAATTCTATTTACTAGAGATGGGATGCTCGAATTCTTGAATCCCTCGAGTCCTATGATATTCGAGAGATTCGAGATTTGTAAACATCTCAAAATAATTTCGAATACAATTTATGAAAAGCTTGACATCAAATAACACGTTTATATAGTTAGTAAAAGGAATTATATAGACTTGTGTAATTGCGAGAATAACAAAATTACAAACATCAATTTGATATAATCTTTTTATTTACTCTTGTTACCTGTTCAGATTATACACATAATATATTAATATCATTAATTTATTTTTTAAAGTAGGAAAAACTAGCATTTGTCAGTGGCACGAAGTCTTAAACCACGTTTATTCAATTACATTTTAAATATTTTCTCTTTAAATGAAATTCTACATTTCTAAATATTAGAGGATTCGAATTTGAATTAGAGATTTGAAAGAAACCTTAGGATTCGATAAATATAGGATTCAAACCATCCATACTATTTAGTATTTAATTTGTAATAAGAATGACAATATATTTTATGAGCTCTCTTTAATCCAAGTATTATCATTTATTAAAGGTCGTTGCCCTTACTGGATCGATCCTAGTTTAAAGCGCACTTAGTTCTCAGACATGAGATGCTATCGACACCGACTGACATTCGTGATCAAACCGCAACTGCACTTTGGAGGACGTATGACCAGCCACATGCACGAGCTATCAGAATCAATACAGTGCTTCTCGCCTTGGTTATCGCATGGCCTAAGGCGTCAATTTCACAATAGACTGGATTGCCGATGATGGGGATATCGGGGTTTGAATCTCGGTTGGGTTTACTGGGGTGATTTTATCCTAAATGGTTTCCCGCCCTATCTTTACGCAAATGAGTGTACAATTCCTATTAGTTAAACCTTCCTCATCCCTAACCCATTGCTTGGATAACCTGAATGGAGGCGCAGTGCATAAACAAATACAGTCCTGTGCTGAGTGAGGTCCATGTTGATTGTTATGACTCAGGTCCATATTGACTGTTCTGATTCAGGGCCATGTTGACTGTTCTGACTCAAGTCCATGTTGACTGTTTTGACTTAGGTCCATGTTGACTGTTCTGACTCATGTCCATGTTGACTGTTCTGATTTATGTTCCATGTTGACTGTTCTGACTCAGGGTCATGTTGACTGTTCTGAATCAGGTCCATGTTGACTGTTCTTACTCAGGTCCACGTTGACTGTTCTTATTGAAGTCGATATTGCATTTTCTGACCAAGATAAATGTTGGCTGTATTGACTCAGTCCACCCCAATTTTCAACTCATAGTTTTAGGAATGTATTTATCACTTTGAATATTCAAGTTTTTATTCAGGGTATGACTTAAAAATAATATGTATAAATTAATTCTTCAGTTTCAAAATTACGTAAACTGTTAGTGCTAACTCTATTGTAGGAAATATATATATATATATATATATATATATATATATATATATATATA
>CABFWB010005384.1:0-10321 GCA_902151455.1 Timema bartmani | reverse complement strand
ATATATATATATATATATATATATATATATATATATATATATATATATATATAGGATGTATTGGGGGTAGTTTTAACCATGTATTATCTCTCGCATTCTCCTAGGGTAAATGATGGAGTTTTTCCCATGGTTTTAAACTTATCACCCCGTGTTCATGGATAAAATATTTCAAGTCTCTAATGTACTCTTCGTCTACCCTGTAAGGTAGCAAGATTACCTTTCACTATTCCACTATGGTATAGCTTATAAGATAAGGTCATGGTTTAATCCATCAATGTTAGACTTCTACCTTTCAGGGTGAACGGAGTATACATCTCATTGGACTTAAAATGTGTTTCTGATCACTAGACTAATTGGTCAAGTCAATGCCGACCCTTATTCTATTCTGGCCTGTTGCCGTTGAATTGGTAAACGGCTTTGTCCTGCTATCCAATAGGATATTAGAGATAGGCAAGACACACTATCTCGAGTCAATTAACAGTTGATTTTTAAATTTTACATCCATTACTGGTTCCAGCCTGTGGCCTGGGTCAATTTTTTATTGAAGCTATATTTTTCCCACTACCGGCTTGCTAGGCCTGTTGTAGCTTCATATGCCTTGTAATCTAACTTAGGACTAGGATAGATACAACATCCATCATTCCCTGACCGTTAATCTATCACTGTGAAAGGATAAACCCATATTTCACCAATGATACATTTTGAGCCCTTGGCTCAGTGGACAGACACGCTACGAACAGAGATACGGTGTCGGATTCAATAAAGAGGTTGTCAGATACAATTGACTGAGCAAAGTGATGTTCTTTTTTTGACTGGTCGTTTTGCATTTTGTCTCTTCCTGGACATTTGCTACGTGATAACTGTCAAATGCAGAAATAAATGTTAACGAAATTTTACATGGACATTCTTTGAACCTAGGCCGAGCAACGTTTGTACACTCCGTTCACCCTGAAAGGTAGTAGTCTTGCCTTAACGAAATAGACTATGGTCCTATCTTATAAGCTGCACTATAGTTGAACCATGCTAGGTATATCTTGTTAGCTTTCAGGGTTAACAAAGTATATATGGATTTTTGATCTGGTTATACATTTAAATATTATGGCCACACAAAAATATGTCTGTCTCTTTGTCTATTCAAAATTAACTGCCAAATGCGAGGACCAATTTTAATAAAATTTTGCAGGAATATTATTTGAATCCAGGCCAAACGATGTATGTTCTTAGTTTCTCAATTATATCGTCCATTTTAATATGGAGGCCACTAAAATAGTTTTTCATGTTAAAACTCATATACAATTATTTGAAATTATAATTCTAGGCAATAGTTCACTTAGCTTGTATTTTTAAATTTTTTAAATATATTGTGATACTGATAACTCTAACCACGTGAACCATGGTTAGTTTATATTAATAGAATGTACAATTTATTATAGTATTAATTTGTTTTATAGATAACTTAATCACTAAGGAAAAACATCTACTTCAAATCCAAGGAGATTTTATGGGAGAAATTTCAACTATACCACTCACAGACCTACTAGAGACCCTGTCTAGAAAAGTTTTTGAGCTGATAACTGTACAAGAAAACATTATTGCGACAACCGAGCTGCTAGCATAACTTGACTTTGCTCTCATGGCTAGTTGGTCAAGCATAAGGAACCAGGGAATTATTCCAGTTCAGGGTTTACATAAAGGATAATAATTAAATTCCATTCACTTTAATGAATAAATTTGTAGCCATGAGAGAGTATTCAGAGAACTTTTACCTTAATGAATAAATGAGTAGCCGTGCGAGAGTATAAAAAGGGCATTCACTTTAGTTGATAAATTTATACCCATGAGAGAGTAATCAATAGGTACTCATTTGGAAATGTAAGGAATAACCTTGAGAAATTTATCAGCAGGCATTCGAAAGAATATATTACGAAGAATAAGAGATATTCATCAGAGGGCAATCACTTCAAGCAAGGAATCAATATGATAGCCTATAGTAATCAAAGGACATTCACTTGAACAAGCATAGTATGATCACGAAACAGTTATCAAAATACATTCACTTGGACAGGCAGGGTTTACCATGAGAGAGTTAGCAAAGGACATTCCCTTGAACAGGTAGGGTTTACCATGAGAGAGTTAGCAAAGGACATTCTCTTGAACAGGTAGGGTATGATCATGAAAGAGTTAGCAAAGGACATTCTCTTGAACAGGTAGGGTATGATCATGAGAGAGTTAGCAAAGGACATTCTCTTGAACAGGTAGGGTATGATCATGAGAGAGTTAGCAAAGGACATTCTCTTGAACATGCAGGGATTTACCATAGCAGAAAGTATTCAGAAGGAATTTGCTTGAACAAGTTAAGAATGACATGAAGACATTTGCCTGGGCGGGTAAAGGGTAGCGATGAGGGATTCATCAAAGGGTTAGACAAGGGATTCACATTAGAGAGTAGTTAGTATTTTAATGCATGGAGATAGTGTGACCATAAGAGAGTTTCGGCATGGAGAGCTAGGGGATTCCATTGGGAGAATAGTGACGTAGTTTTAATTTGGTTAGATAAGGAGTGACAATGATAAATTATTCAAAACATATCTACGGGTAATGCTATATAGTATATTCCACTCAAGGCAGTAGGAATGATATATTTTGGGGATACGATACATTATTTGTACAGTGGAGAAAAAACTATTTTTATATACCATGAAAGTTAGGGTAAGAAAGTAGCAAATTATGTACAATCAATATATTTAAAATTTCTGAAAGGCTATTACTAACATCTTGTTGCTTGCTAAGTGACATAATTTATTGTATGTATATATATGTATATGTATATATATGTATATGTAATATATATATATATATATATATATATTTGTTAAAGTCCTTAAAACGCCACAAAGTGTAACATACTTGTTTCCAATGCAAGAATTAAGTTAATTTCTCATTGATAAGACTTTATTCTCATTGGATTTTGAATAAATGAATCGAAAGAAGGAGATCATAATTCATATATTGAAAATATCATATAAAGATTGTGAATACAATAGAACTATACATAAATTATAAATAATTTTTAAAAAGCTTTTGATTCCATAAAATAAACAAACTATACTAAATTTTAGCTAGGCTTTGGATGCAAAAAATAATTTTCAAGCAGCTAATTGAGGTATTTTTTAGAGTTATACAGGTTAGGGCACGTTTTAAATGTTACTTGTCAGATCCTTACAAAATACATAATTGTTTTAAATAAGGAGGAGCACTTTCCCCATTATTGTTTAATCTATTATTAGATTATATATTATTAGGATATTATTAGGGTAATATACGCGAGTAGGGAAGGTTTGAATGTAATTAGTACTACTCAGCCATTAGGAAAGGGCGATGATTTAGATTTGTAAGGTAATAAGGATGAAGCTGTTGCAAGAAATGTAGTGTTTTTATTAGAGGTCAGCAGAAAAAGAGTCCTGAAAGTTTTTTTTAGCACCGCGTCTTACTACCCGTTCGGATTATACGCTAAGGTACTAATTACGCTATTAGTTTAAGGGATGAGGAAATTTATATTATTTTGTGGTAGTTTTTACGTATTTGCGTGAGGGTGAAAAACCATTTTGGAAAAACCAACCTCAGTACACCCACTTAGATTCAATCATCGATCTGCCCGTCATTGACAGTCTAGTGTACTGAGAGAATGATGCCTTAGACAATGCGGCCACTGAAGCAGGTATATTAGAAGTGAGCTCTAAAACAACTCAGTGCATTATTGAGTACGACCATTCATAGTTTACTGTACACAACACATAACTTGATTGAGTAAATAGTTTCACATATATTGGAGCCATTTAAACTAGCAAAAATGATTTAAGATGGGAAATTAGGAATAACATGATATTACTTGGTCTGTAAGTTGTTATCCCCTCGTCATCTTTCAAGGAATGTAAACTCAGATTATAGAAAACATTAGTTCTACCAGTTATTTATTGTTGTGAAGCATGGTTCTCTTATCTTTCATGGCGAGAAGAGATTTGGGGAGGTCGAAAACCAAGTAGGCTTACTTAGGAAAATGTTTAGTGCAAAAAGATATTAAGATAATAGGTAGTGGAGGAGATTATAAATGATGAGTCACAAAACCTCTAATTATTATCAACAGACACTACTATGGTAGTCAAATCTCAAAGGATATGGTAGGGAAGACATGCATTACGAATGGTAGAAACTAGGTTCGTGTTCAAGGTATCGACTAGCAAACCCAATGTGAAGAGACCAGTGGGAAGACCTAGACGAATAAGTGAGGATAGCATTAACATTTTAAATATACATGTATACGTTATATTGAGGTGGACAGGATATAACTAGCTCTAGATAGGGATAGGTGGCGACTTTTTTAATTGCGCCTATGAAATTTTGAGTACCTAATTCCAAGGAGTAAGTACAACATTTGTCTGGAGGTAGAGTGGAAATACATTTATTAAAAAACCTTCTGTACACCCGACTGGATCGAACCTTGTTCTCCCCGTCATTGGTAGTCCAGTATATTGAAAGAGTAACACCCTTGGTTATGCAGCCACCAAAGTGGGCTAGGCGTCTGTGGCCTAAATGAATAAGTAAGCTAATTAAAAACTAGAATAGAGGCATTAAGTGATCCCTGAAAGAATGCATAATACATTAAAGTTCAGAATACAGAAAATGATATTAGAACAGATTTTGGCCTTTAAAAATATTTTTTTGGCTTGTTTTTACTAAAAGGTTCCAACCACCCTTAAAATAAAAATCCTTCATAAAGCTTACAATACCATATGAATGAGTATATGTAAATTTTGTGATACTTATGTCGAACCAAGACGAACCAGTATCATTCTCAACCTCTAATTTTACATAGAATTTGAAAGTTCATACCAAATTTACATAGCATTAACACCAGCAAAAACACGCACATTGATGGAGTACCTGACCAATTTATGTACTGTGAGCTTTATAAAAAATATCTATATAAAAAATGTCTGGAAGTAGCAATGAAAAGAGATAAGCAATAAGCGAAATATGACGACAAGATAAGTAAATGTGACAAATGATCCTTTATGATATAAAGGATAAAGAGAATAATATTAAAATTTTGTATGTAGTTTTAGATTTTAAACATGCTAAATTTGCAATTGATCTAGGAATTTTCCCATCACCAAGCTTATTCTCTCTTTCACATTTTTCAGTTTATATTATATAATATATTCTGATGTTTCTTTGATTGATTTTTATTCAAACTATTATGTTATTGTTAAAGAAATCCCCTAAAAACATTAGAATGTAAAAGGGTTCAACAAGTAAACGCGCAATATTTACCGCCCTAAACAACACTAGTTAAAAATTCGTGCTTCATAGGAACCCTTGAAAAAAACTACAACAAAAAAACCTACATTCATAAAAAATTATCTACAACGGACATTATTTCGTTAATATCAATTTCATGTGAAATATTTTACAAATACAAAAGAAGGGTATATAAAAAAGTCATCAAAAGCACATATTCATATTTCAAAGACAATTTTAAGAAATTACCCAGCACAACACCAACAAAAAACTAATTATTTAATAACAAGTATCTATCAAATAAAATTATGGTTACGGTTTTAAATTAATATTATAAATTAAAGACACAAACTAAGTTATAACAATAATCATGAAAAGTATAATATCTTATTTCAAGGAAAATTAAATACCTACAATATTTTTATTTTAAATGTAAATACTACAAAGAGTTCAATTTGCTAGTAATTCGAAACTTGTATAAACAATAATTTTATAATAAAATAAGTAAATATAGTAATCAGATTATAAGTAAAATCACATATTCTACATGAAGGAAAGAAGAAAGTTCTGGGAGCTGAAGGAGGAGGCAGAGGACAAGGTGCATTGTAGGTCTAAGTTCACTGACAAAAGGAATGGAACTGTCGTAATACAGAACACATAATAATAATAATAATAATAATAATAATAATAATAATAATAATAATAATAAGTGTGTCATACAGCCAATTTTAAAATTAGATTTATTTATTTCAAATTTTCCAAATCTGGACCTTTATTCTTTATCATTTAAATATGGTTATTAGTGACTACTGTATCATTTATATGCGTAGATGAAAGTCGAGCCGGTAAAGTCTAACAATTAAACATAGTAACATATTTTGGTGACGACATAATAAGTTCGTGTAAGATACATTTTTAGCAAATAAAGCTATATACACGTAAATACACGTAATGTCAATAGCAAAATTAAAGTGTAATAATTTAAAAGTAGTTAACTAAATTTTGGAATATTATATCTTATAAGTACAGTACATTCAAAATTAGTGTATATTTAATTTAATCAATCTTCCTCTAAAAAAATTATTCATTAATTTATTCTAATTCTTATGATTTTGATTAGTTATTCAATAATTATTATTTCAAAATCATATAATATTTATAGCTACTATACAATATTACTGAAATTGTTACCTAATAACACTCTTAAACAAGCATAATAATACCTACCATTACTCAAATAAACATGATTCTAGACACACATAAAACAACCTAGTCCACCATCCTACTACCATCTGATCACTGGAACTAAAGTGTAGCCAGACCAGTATATATTAGAACGTGTTCTTCCTTCCGTCTTACTCTCTAATAGGCTTACAACTTTACGGTCTGACACATTTCAGTGAAAATAAAATTATGTAAAGAGATGAATTGAAACTACAAACATTTTATATTAAAGGACAGTGACGTTCGTATTAATATTTTATGATAGCCCTTTGCTTTAGCGTAAATAGGCTTATGGAAGTCCTTGTCACAGGGTTAAAGTACTAGTCGCTGACGTTCTTCCATCCGTATTGGTAAAATTATATTTTTAAATCAAGAATCTCTTGTCTATTTGGTTTTACATTCTATTAATAATTTTTAATAATGAATAAACAAAGCCATGATTTGATTTTATTTTTGTTTCAAAGATTCTTTTATATAACAAAATTATCATGAACAGCAATATCTGGGATGCTAGTATTTATGTTGGTATTGAACGGGTTTTTTTTCTAGAAATTCTCCAATTTCTAAAATGACCGTTTAAGTTACTCTAATACTAGTTCATAATGAACATAGTTAATTTAGATGCATCCAAATAAATTTGATGGAGCCTAACTGAATCTAAGCTACATAACTTTATTTACAATTACTGAGATTAGCCAAACACACTATGTGAAGCAAGTTGTGTGATATTGTAATATAACTTGCAAGTTTCTGAAATATAAAGGGAGATAAGAAAATGTGTAGGTCACCCTGTAAGGCTTCTTTTCCAATGTTCAGTTCACTTACTCTCTCATTATACGATTTGCCCCTGAACATAAATGGTTAAAATTTTCTAAAAAAAAAAATCATAGTTCTTTCATGGATTACATTCTGGTAAGAAGCTATCAATAATACATCAAATAGCCTAAATTTTAATTAAATTTTAAAAGTAAGCTTAAAGAAAAATAACTTAGTAATAAATTTTAAAATACTAATTTTGTGGCAACCTTAGTCAATATAGTTAATTTGATTCAATAAGGTATCTTAAAACTATTTTAGTATAATCGAATAATTATTACATTCACTTGGGTAATCTTGTTTAGATCTTCCGTTTGGTCAGAGCAAGGCAACATCGTTGTACAAAAGCTGGTGAGTTATTTAGTGGTGAAGTACTTAATAATTTATGTACCCTTCGTCTACCCTCTAAGGTAACAAACTTACCTTGCATTATTCAACTATGTTATAGCTTAAAAGATAGGATCATGGTGTAATCCGTTATGGTAAGACTGTTACCTTTAAGGGTAAACGGAGTGTACATTACATAAGGACGTTGCCTACCTGTGACGTAGTAATAAGTTATGATAGGATGTAGGACAGCGAATTGAGTCCCAAGCCTCTTGTTTACCGTTTTAGTCATTCGAATTGGGTCTGGGTTGTCTTGAACAGTTGTTTGAATTTAGTTCAGAGTACTACCTCTATTGGTCTGCCAAACATAGGCCTAAACTCTTTTAGTCAGTCTAAATAGAACGTTGGTTTGAAGATTGAGGGAAAGAGGAGCTTAGGAAGAAGGAGGATCCAAATACTAGATGATTTGAAGGCAAGAAGAAAACTCTGGGAGCTGAAGGAGGAGGCAGAGAACAAGGCGCATGGGAGGTCTAAGTTTCACTGACAAAAGGAATAGACCTACCAAAAGACAGAACACCTAGTAATAATAATAATAATAATAATAATAAATCGAACATCATTTGGTGCGTGTCGAGCAACCATAAACAAAAGGCGCTGTTGTCATTAATGGCCTTTAGTTCCGTTTTCATAATATTCTAAAGGACGGAGAACAAAGGTGGACTTATTGCAAGAGCTCTTGTAAGGTGCGCACTTAACGAACTTTTAATAAAATAAAAAATATACAATTTTATTACAATATAAAATACATGATTGGAAAGTATACATATTCTCTAACGTATTTACAAATATTAATATTTTTTAAATAAAAACAAATTGTCAAAAATTAACTTTCAAAATGGCATCTCAAATGAGTATTCTTAACCGACATATTAGGTAAGAGCATGCATTCTATTGGGTCAGAGTGAGCATTAGCACAAGTCACATATAAAGGCATCTTCACCCACGTCTCTTGAGCAGGATTGATTCCACCACTCTCCACAAGATCCACATTGAATCCAAGCATCATCATCGAAAGACTCGCCACAGCCAGCACAAATGGTTTCTTAATTTTCAATATCAGTGGCTGTAAATGTACTTGGCTGGACAACTGAAGGTTGTTTTGATGAAAAATCTAGTTCACGACGCGTTTTTTTTAGTGTTCATTCCATTATTCTCTCTTTTTTCTTCTCTCACTCGAGATAAAACTGTTGATTTTTGACCCCTTATTCTCTTATTTCCATCAAAGGAGGCTTTTGGAAGGGGTAAAATGTCTGAGGGAGTTTTTTTTATGAGTTAACGTTTTTTCATGTGTTTTTAGAGGTGTAATATCAGCACAAGGTGGTGTTTTGGGTGGAATTAGGTCCAAAACTATCTCGCCAGGTAAATCAGAATTGATATGAGTAGCATAAGCGGTATCTGCAGAGCTATGCTGGATTCCACCTCCATCCATTTCTTCCAGGCCATCAGCTTCTCTATGAGTGACTTCAGCAGCCAGAATATCTTCATCAGTAAAAATGTCGGGATTAAAGGGGTGAATTCCAGTTGGTTGAAATCCTTGTATATCTTTGTCTATGGTTGATAGCCTCATTTATGCAGAGTTGAACAAACCAGAAACTTGGTGTGCCATGACCACTCTTCCTGGATAGGAAGTCAGCCACTTGTCTACGTCTTGTTCATACACTGCTTTGAATGGAGCGAAAACCACACGCTCCAATGGCTGTAGTATGTGGCTTTCATGAGGTGGTAGGGAAAGCAATGTTATGAACTTTTCTCCGCAAAATAGGATGGCAGGTAAAGGGCATTGAGAGGAGTGGCTATCCAATATAAGAATAACTTATCATCTTCGGTGAGTTTTACATGCTTGACAAAATGCTTTAACCAATCAATGAACAGGTCTGTTATCATGTAGCCTGAGTCCGATACTAGAGGTAAGGTTCCCACAGGAGCATCTGCGTACACTTCTAGATTCTTTCGCCTTCTTGCAAAGATCAGGGCTGGTGGCACGAATTGACCAGCAGCACTAACACATCAAACTGACGACGATGTTTCACCTCTATCAGCTGCAGATATTTTCCTAACAGGTTTTTTACCCTTCTTTGTATAAACGTTTGGTGTTTGGTTTGGTACAGTTGACATTCCTGTTTCGTCCATATTGAATATACGATAAGGCTAAAATATTTTATTATCCAACACCATCTTCCGATTATTAAAATAAATATTGACTTGACTGACTTGACTTGATTGGTTGGACCCCATGGCACGACTGACGCTACATTGCTTAGGGGAGCGAAGGGACCAAACCCTGATGTTTGCAAAAAGCTGAGACCCAATCATTTTCTGCAATACGTTTTTTGACGTTGAATCTCTTACTAACACCTTGAACTTCTGCATATTCAAATGCAAGTTGCATTAATTGCTTCTTAGTTATTCCAAAACTCGTGCATCAAAGTCTTTAACATGGTCTGCCAGCTCTTTCTCTTGCGTTGGAGTGAAAACTGCCTTATAACGGCCCAAAGAAGAAACTGAAGTACCCTGAAATATTACGATGAATTAAAATTTGCCCTGAACATAAAACAAATGATGTAGTATTTAAAAACAGGTGAGTCAAACATGTTCT
>CABFWB010005383.1:18328-32591 GCA_902151455.1 Timema bartmani | reverse complement strand
GTAGTAGTAGTAGTAGTAGTAGTAGTAGTAGTAGTAGTAGTAGTAGTGGTAGTAGTAGTAGTAGTAGTAGGTGTTCTGTCTTACAACAGGTCCATCAATTTTATCAGTGAACCTAGACTGCCAAAGCGCCCTGTTGTCTGCCACCTCCCCGAACTCCCAAAAATTTCTTCTTTCATGCAAATCATCTAATATTTGAATCCTCCTCCTTCTCTTAGCCCTTCCTTCTATGACGCTGTGCAGAAGACAGTTTCTCCTAAGGATGTGTCCGATACAGTTTGCTTTGCACAGAAGAATCACATCCAAAATAGTTCTCTTCTCATCCACTCTTCTTAGAACTTGTTCAATTGGCAACACCTGATCTTCTCAAGCCTTTATAACATATATTTAGTTTTATATGTTTATTCATTATTAGATAAATTTTATTTAGACTAGGGGCTAGTTTTAAAATACTGAGTTATTTTATTGGATGAGAAATAATTAACTTTAATTCTTTTTCATTTGTAATAACTTAATAAATTAATTTAATATAAATGTTTTAAGATTCGTTTTATTTGTTTTTTCTTTAGTACCTAATTATGTATTGTGAAGCTTATAAACCCGGGGATGATACTATTAACGATTGTATTGTATTAGTTGTAATATTTGTTTTGTCAACGTATTTTTCAAACCACACTCATATGGTTTCAGCGTCCCTGCTACCTCATGGGGAGATGATTGAGGAAAGACGCACTCTACTTGTGTTCGATATTCCTAAATCTAGTTCCGGAGAAGTCCTGCAGACAGCAGAGCTTAAACTGCCTCCAACGAAGTCTACTGGTGAGTTAAGTTGTTACAGAGATTAAAAGAGAGCGCATATCATTATTTTAAAAAAAATGACCTCTTTTCTCCCATCCACACATCGGTGAGTTCAGTCCTTGAGATAATATAGAAAGAGAACAATGTTAATGTTGAATGGCAACCATCTTTTCTCTCGTTTGTAAGTTTATTTACTAATAAATAATAATGAGAGAACATGTCAATGTAATACAAAAATAATTGCGTCACTGAGAAAACATCGGCGAAATAACATCATACCAATACTGAGCAATCCGTGAAACATGTCCAGTCCATGCAAAAACATTTATAGGGGATCTGAATTGTATTCAGTTTTAATGGGCTTCTCAAATAAACAACTTTATTAAAATGTCTGCTTTATATCCACCTGCATTTATACCCACAAAATTCCGCATTGCATCCCCTCTGAATGGCCTCCATTCGGACATTTCTCCAGTGAACACCGTTATTAAAATATCTTCTTTATATCCACAAATGGTGGACCTTAATTCTTATTTCGAAGTTAAATGTATTTGGTCACACATCTGTGAGAGGGCAGCAGGATGGACTTCCTAATTAACTCACTACAAGTTTACCAGAGTGCAGCCAAATCAATATGTTAAAATAAACACTTAACAAAAACAACTCTAGTTTATAATTAAGATGGATATAAATTAAATATAACATATTGACTTCATGTTGGTGTCATAGCAACTATATTAATTCTAAGCATGCCCGTTTAAGGACCAAATTTAATTTATACTATTGGATCGTTACAGCTATGACTGTAGATTATTGCACTAAAACGTATTCTATACTTTTTATTGGAAAAAGATCTATATAATAAGCCCTCACTCAATTTTCTAGTTAAAAGAATTAAAATTATGACGTACGATCCGTCATTTGTGGATACAATGCACACTTTTTAATAAAGTTGTTTATTTGATAACTTTATGAATGGAGTCTATTCCGAGTGAATACAATGCAGGATTTTGGTGGGTGTGATGCAAATAATTTTAGAGGATACAATGCAGACTTTATATATTTGGTGTTTAAAAAAAAGTAGGATCGGTGCCCATTTAGAGTAGATACAATTCAGTCGTCTCAAAAATATAACTTGTTTCTAAGGAGTGGGTTTGAAAGTTCAACCTCCCTCCTCTGCTAATCCCCCTGCCTCCCAAAATGACAAATAAGATACTATGTCATTAATAGTGTATTATATGCAAAGTTAAAACTAAATGCTTAGGTACCGTAACCAATCAAGAAATATAAATAAGTGAAGGAAATCTTGCAACAATGATTTCTAAGGCATGTCATCGATAGCTTTTACAATTCAGTTGTCTCAAAAAATATAACTTGTTTCTAAGGAGTGGGTTTGGGAGTTCAACCTCCCTCCTCTGCTAATCCCCCTGCCTCCCAAAATGACAAATAAGATACTATGTCATTAATAGTGTATTAGATGCAAAGTTAAAACTAAATGCTTAGGTACCGTAACCAATCAAGTAATATAAATAAGGGAAGGAAATCTTGCAACAATGATTTCTAAGGCGTGTCATCGATAGCTTCGTTACTGTTTCAAATATAAGTGATGCACTTATAGACAATTTTGAAGGAAAACACTATATAAACATCAATAAATAATCAAGACTACGCTGTTTGAAGGATATGTTTAATTACTTTTAATCAAAATATAATAATCATTCCCTCTTGTAGTAGGCATTATAATTTTATCCAAACCTTTTCACCGAAAAAATAATCCTGGATACGAATATTCCCATTTGAATTAAACCTCAAGTTTAAATGTACAAAGTTTGGATAATTTCTTCTAGAATAACTTTGTGTAAGTTGATGTAATCACGTAAAATAATGTCCCATTAAAAGGGTATCTGACCGCATCGATTGAACACTCGGAAGTCTTAGAAAAGCTCTACATTGGCGTTGTTTGGAGTGTTGGAGATCTGAATTGGTGTTGTTAGGGTCGTTGTAGATCATGGGGAAGTTTCGAATTTAAATTGTTTGTGCTGATACCACAGATCTTAAAGATTTTTATGTGTACTTTGGATTAGTACCACACATTTTATAGAATATCTCACACCGCATAAGATATCAATTCATATAACACCCTGCAAAATATTATAACACACTATTAAATTTACTAAATTTATGTTATTTGTGTCGATACCACATGCATAGGAGAATTAAATTTATGTATTTTCTTACCAATGTTCTAAAAGCTTTTATATTTTGCTGATTATATTCATGTAAAGCAATTGTATTTTAATGTGTGTTTATTGATATTCATATAATGCAGTTTAGCTATTTTATTTTTTGGTAAATTCTGGAACTTCTCATGAACCAGTTAAAGATGTTCCATAACAGATCTGTTTTTGGGGGAGGAAATACCAATAATACGTTTATGTTATATGAAAATTGTTACCTATGTTGGAACTACCTCTCATTACGGCCGTTTCCCCCAATATCGTTTTGATCCGTGGTGATTAGCCCGTTCTCATAAGCCCACCTGCAATACCAGTCAAACACTGCTTTTTTCCCGCCAAATTATCTGATAGTGTCATGTCACAATGCATCTATACCTCCACTAGCTGAATCCCCGGTCTTCTCAAGGGATACTGTGCTATTATTTATTTTTGGATGAAAATGAGGAATTTTTGTTTGGAGCTTAATGACATGGTTTTTAGTGCTACCCGAGAAACACCGCGAGGAGGTGACATGTATCGTTCTCATGAGGAGTTTTATTTTCGGCAGGCCCCCTTGCCTACTGCCTGGGGCGTTATCAGCTGAGTGCGGCTAGACAGGTATCTCCCCCCTCTCCTCCCCAACACCACACACCACCCCGGGCCGGGCCCTCTCACTCACACAGACACTACAAACACCACACAATTTCAGCAAAATATAAACTACAGACTTCTACCGTCTCTTGGAGTTGCATATTAAAACGTAATTACATATTTTAATTAATTGTTTGTATTCATTTTTACCACCCCTTAGAAGCATCTAGGGGGTTAAAAATAATTGCTATATTTTTTCTAGGGCATTATTAGAACAAACTTATCGGATTATTACCCTCTAAATGCTTAAAAAGAGTTTATAAAGCAATATTGTTGATTAGGGTGGTTAACACGATTTCACCCCCTTAATCACAAAACATCGGAATGAAACATCTTTACTTTTACTAATTAGCTTATAAGGAACACCTGTGCCAAATTTCAGCCCTCTAGCTTCGTGGGAAGGGTGATAATTAGTGAGTGAGTGAGTGAGTGAGTGAGTGAGTGAGTCAGGGCTTTCACTTTTATATGTAGAGAGATTACCGTCAGCTACGATACAATATAGTATGTGTGTAAAATAAACCCTTTATTCGTAATGTCACATTAAATGGAGCCTACATCCACGGTCCATCCTACGGTCCATCAGTGTTGAGTAAAACTCTAACTAATCATGGACGCAATCATCAGGGACTGGCTCTTACAAGGTCACGTTATTCTATTCTTTAGCGTTTAGCATAAGGTTAAGTGACAGCAACCACAACTTTTGATTTTACAATGTTCCGTTAGCGCCAATGTTCACTTAAAAGTGCTCGTAAAGTTAACGCGAGGTCTACCTTCCAGTTGGTAAACAAAAGGTACATATTAATAACGTTAAACATTCCGTCATATTGTGTTCAAGTCAGTTATTGTTATTATTAAAGTGAGTTTACATTTATTTATCTTTTGAAATGGGTAGTTTATTTGTATGAAGATGACGACTTTGAAAACGAGTTACACTTTATAAGGATCCCAAGACCTCAAAGACCTATTAATTCTACTAGTAACAGCTCCAACTATTTGCTAAAATATACATTTTTTTCTATTTCATTATTTTCAACAGACATTTTAGCAAAATTTAAAAAAATAACCTTAGAAAGACTTGATGTGATAAATTGGACCAACTAAAGTTTGCCTTGATTTTTTATTTCAGAACAGCTTTATAAACGTTGTAATAACTTTCTTACATTCTCTATGGTGAAATTAAGCCAACCAAAAGCTTTGAAACAAATCTAGCATTTTGAGAAGGGTAACGATAATAACTAATGGAAGGCACCTGTTCATAATTTGACGAGCACATAAAAATAGTATTGTAATACACAATGCCAAGTTCAACCAACGGTTAGACTTTACAATCAGTTAAGTTACGAGGACGTTGACGAGACATTTTAATATTGGGCCTAAGGCAGCCTTTCTTCCTTTAACCATACCAAAAGAAAAAATATCCGTTCAGTCGATCCAAGACTTCTCCGTAGGGACCCGTTTATCAATCCCTTCCTCCTTTTTTTCAAAATAGAGACCTTGATTATGATTCCAAAGGGAAACTTGATAATAAAGTTAGACCTAAAATCAAACTTTGTCAAATGTCACTGTCGGATAGTTCAATATATTTGGTAGGAATACCATATGGGGGGATGAAACAATCAGCAATGCACCTTCTCGTGGGTCATACGTTAGCCTCGGCCATATTTCAAAGCGTGATGGAAGGAGTCATTCAAGGCAATCAAAAATTCATCTATAGAATGTATACTCTACTTTTCAGGATAGAGGATCCAAAACAGTCGGAAACGTACATAGACTATTTGGATATTCACTATTACTAGAGCGTCACAACTCCGAATCAACACATAGACTATGTAGGATTCCACATAAAATTTACTACTAAACACACAAGGCTATCACTACTACCAAGAAATACCAGCGAATTATGACGTGACTGAACCATTCTGATCATCACAGGGATAACTAGCCTGAATAACCAGAATTATGGACTGACCCACATGCACGGACCGCCATTTGACCTATCACCAACCAGGCCGGGATATCTACACCGACGCTGCACCCAACAGAATGATGGCAGTCATGACAGAGACAAAACTGACGTTCTTTCTCTGTAACTTATAACTAGGAAAAGTCAACCGCACGGAAGGCCCGTAAAAGACGCAAAGGTTCATTTATGCCCACAGGTATGCTTAAGGTGCTGCCCGTTGAAAAATATGAATTGACAGCTTTTCAAAAGTGTTCAACAGATATACAGGAAAGGCTTTGACGTTCACCGACGTCACCGATCCACGTGGACTACACATGTAGCTCTACGCTGGCGACCCATTACAGATTGCCCCTATCTTATAGGCTGCACCTTAGTGTCAGACCCAGTATTTAGACTACAACGATTGGATGGAGATTCGTGGGACATTGTCGCTAGGAGTAGATTTCAGGTTTATTTATTGTAATCGATGTATTCTGATGTGCCTGATCAACTCTCCTCTTTTCCCTCCACACTTGGTGCTGCCTTAGGATAGCTTTCTACTACTCTCCACGCCACCTTGGCAATAAAGGGTAGAAGAGAGGTGGAAAAGAAACAACATATTTTCCAGGGTTTCTTCAGTGAATGACAGCCACCAGCGTGATGCCCATTTATTTTACAACTATAAAAGTTTTTTTGTTTTTTCTTTATCTATATTTAGTCTTTTAATTTAACTTTCGAGGGTTATTCGATTTTGAGGATATTATCTTCAAACATATTGAAGTTGGAGATGCTTTCTAGGATTGCTGGCTCTGTGTGTACTGTGTGTCTGTGTGTACTGGCCTCTTTATCCAACAAAAGGCTTATTGTGTTTAGGATCATCTGTATAGCCTTCTCTATTGAAATCCTATGTTTGTTTAAAGTTTCGATATTTAGGGCGTAAGTAACCAAGAATTTTCAATGCTATTTCAACATTATTGATCGGTATTTTACCGTACCACGAGACATTTTCTACCTTAGCAATATGCCGTGAAATAGAGTCGTTAGCGTTCATTTTGTAAGATGAAAACCCTAATAGTCTAGTACTTTGTTCATTTCAGACATTTTTAAAGATGTATTTAAATTTATTATGAAGACTCCTTATTTTTGACTGATGTGACTTAAACAGTTGTATTGTTATTGTTACAGTAAACATTGAAATTATGTGATATTTGTTCTACTTTTCAAGATCCTTTTATTTGTCAATTGAGCGCTTTGTTTTTGTTTGAAATAATGAATTCTTCTTTGGTTGTATCGGAGATCCCATTGATGATAATGATTATTACCGTCAAACATAATGACGTTTCGGGCGTCACACTTTTCATAATTGTTTCTGTGTTGGTTTTTGTGAATCGTAATAGGGTAGATACTTTAAGCAACACAAGCTGCTAGGTCTGTGTTTTTGTGTAGGTCAATATTTAGCACGGGAACTTCAAAAGAGCCCGCTTTATATAGGTACTTAAGAGAATTCACAAACAACATTTGTGAATTTCTCTGACGGATCATTATAATATATATTACTTAGCTATGTATTTGTGAATCAGTGGGTGACTTCCTGAGCTCATAACCTATTAAAATTATATACTGGAAGAAAGCACAGCATAATTATGAGATAGCACACACACACACGGGAGATTCCCATCCCTCATCGACATAGACATCTTCCGCCAGGAATCTGTCAGACTTGGCTTCCATCGAGAGCCTGGTGCCCTCCACCAGCTGCCAAACTTAGTCAAAAGTAGATCGGCTGAATCTTCGACTCCCTTCGGCCACAACGTTAACTCTGGTTTATAAAACATATTTCTTTCTCCTAATATCACCTCACTGTTTCAAAGAAGTCGAGACATGCGCTGCACAGATTCGCTCTCACAGTAGCACAACGTATTGCTCTAGAGAGGTTTTATTTGAGACTTAATTTGGGAGTATGGCAAAACTTTTTTTTTGTACCCACAGCAAAAGCTCGGGTAGAATACTGATTCACGCGTGTTTTAGTTTGCCTTTTTTTATTGTTATTGTTTACTGATATATTTAACAACTCTATAATGTACCATCATTGAGAAGGTTTTCTACGGGAAGGATTGTAGTCAATTTGTTTACGCTTTTACTATTATTATTATTATTATTATTATTATTATTATTATTATCATCATCATTATTATTATTAGCACCGCTTCTTACTACCCGTTTGGGCTATACACACTTACGCTAATGTATAATGGTAGGGTGATTGTTAATCTGTGCTGGGACCGAGGATTGAACCCCGGACCCCCAGCACAGAAGTCTGACACCTTACCCCTAGACCGCCAGGTCACTGGTAACGCTTTTACTGTATGTACACTACGTTTACCCTTAAAAGTAGCAAGCTTACCTTGACCAGCTACACTGTGGTCCTACCTTATAGGCTACACACGAGTTGAACCAAGCCAGGTAGGCTTGCTACCTTTCAGGGCTAACGGAGAGTACTCCATAACAATGGGATATTGGTATGTGAAGTGACGAGCCATGCCTGTTGGATCAGATGGTGAGTGGTCAGTGAGGGTTTCATTGGTGCTGCAGTCAGGACTGTTAGAGCTGCACTCTAACAACGTGGACCACAACTGGATCAACATTAACGTCACGTCCATGGCAAGGAGCACACCGATGACCCTCACGTTCGTGGTATCCGTAAGAGGTGGACACGATACCACGACTGGTCAAAGCCTGCAGCCACTGCTATTACTCTCATACAAAACAGCTAGCAAGGTACCTACTATTTTATACACAATATATGTAACGCAAGGTATGCCTACTGTACTATGTATAAATTGTATCGCTAGGTACACTATCTATCCTGAATTAAATCTACTATACAGCAATATGCAAGGTACACCTTAGGTATGCCTACTGTATTATACATTATATTGTTAGCTACCCTATATCCTGAATTAAATTTACTATGCAACAGTGTGCATGAGACACCTACTATTTTATACACAATCTATGTAACGCAAGGTATGGCTAATAGCTACAAACATATTAATTTACTCCATTAATTTTATTATTACATTAATTGTGCTTTTAATCCTAATTTTTGTCAAACATCAAGAAAAAAAGTATGCGCTTCTTTTGGTTCTTTTAGTCTGTATGAACATGTCTGATTTGCAGGATAGTTATTAGCTTTTAATTTAAAAAATATATATTTTTAGAAAACTTTTCCCTGCAGGACGGGGTTAAGAACAGTCCTGCAATAAACCCTGCTTGTCGTAAGAGGAAACTTAAAGGGTAAAATTCTGCACAAGATGTACCTCTTGCGGGACAAAGCTTTCCTATAACTTTCCTATCTCTTAGCTTTCACCAACTTTTCTTCCTTCCACACCCTTCCCTTTCTCTTTCCTTACCTATTTATTCCCTTTCCATGCCGTCCAGTTATGTGCAGAAGCTTTTAGGTCCCTTCGTTGACAACCTTGGCGCCTAACACGGCTTTGCTCGGATGATTATTGGATACCATCGCACTTGAGCTCCATCATGGAAGTGCGCTGGTTGCAATATCTTAGTTGAAGGAACCTGAGTCTGACAATAACCGGTTAACATACTTTAAGAAAAGATCGATTAAGTTCATGAGGGTTTCGGACGTAAAATTAGCACTTTCCTACACCCACTTGCTACTATGACCTCTCTTCTGGCGATGCCCCATACGAAAGTTATCATGTCAAACGTCGGGTGGGAATTACCATCGAGAGAGTTAACAGGGCCTTATGTGGTATCATCTCATAGAATCAACCTGTGTCTACGATCCAAGTATTTTTCAGGTTGTTCCCAAATGGCATGGCAACATTTATTGTCAAAGCTGACAACTTACTGCCCACTGGTACCAAATCACCGAAACCTGCTAGCATCTCATTGCCTGGCCCTTCACAAGGCCGTAATAATAAAAAAGGGGGGAAACGGGAAATGCCATTCAAGCCAATTTGAGTGTAACCCAGGAGGTGGTGAGGACCCAGCCCCACTTTCTGGTGATGTCTCAAGTACAGAAAGGGAAAAACCTAAAACGTGTCAGACCAGTTATCCTTGAAAGAGTTATAAATGATGCAGATAAAGCTGACGTCTCTATAATTAAACTGCTTGATGGCACCATTATGATACAGACCATTACTGACATTCAGTCATCCAGCTTAATGGCACAAAATACCGTTGAGCAACTCGGTGAAGGTGGAGCCACACAGGTTCCTCAAAGTGTGCAAGCTAGTGGTAACTTGCTATGACCTTGACTGCGTAAAAATTTAGATCTGTGAGGAGCTTTGCCCTCAGATTGCCACTGAAGTTTATTGAATAACTATAAAAAATACTGGCCAAGAAAAAAAGACGAATACATATATCCTCACTTTTGCGAATCCAAAGAAGGCCGGAGCAGGTTTTCATATACTCACGGTCCGGCCGTATGTCCCCAACCCTAGGTGCTGTTTTCAGTGCTATGGATTTGGGCATACGAAGCTGCGATGTCGTGTTAAGCCGACCTGTGCAGATTGTGGACAAGAGGCTCATGATACACCATGTGAGTCTCCGAAGTTCTGCGAAAACTACAAGGGTCCACACTCTGCCTGGTCTCGGGCCTGTCCGAAATGGAAGGTAGAGAAAAAAGTCCTGGAGATTCAATCTGAAAATAATATCTCTTATGCTCAGGCACGCAAAGAATATTTATTCAGTCAGGCTCCCGTATTTAAGATTTCGTATGGATAAATTGTTAACCAAAGCATCAATTGTCCTAACTTCCGCTGATTATATAATATTTCAAAGACGTATTAGCCACCCGAGCCACTTGTTTCTACTCAAGACATTTACAGTCATACAGCACCAAATACGGTGGCGCCGAGATTTGAATGGGAGACGATATCTTCACATCAGCCATACAGCACCAAATACGGTGGCGCCGAGATTTGAATGGGAGACGACATCTTCACAGAGGTCGTCTTCACTACCCGTACCCCCAAAGAATCCTCCTCAGGACCCTCCCCCTTGTCCTCCTTTGGACCCTCCACCAAAATCCTTTTCGGGGACCTCACCCAAGTCCTCCTTGGGGCCCTACTCCGAGTCCTACTCGGGCAACTACTTCGAGTCCACTTCGAGGAAAACCCGACGTCCTACTAGGGGAACACCTCCGAATCCTCCATGGTGAACACCCACAGTTCTATCCCAGTTGACCACCCCGGGTTTATACAGGGGAAATAAAAACTGCAACCGTTGTTGAGCCACCCATTCGCTCTTCTGAAACTCCAAAGGCTAAGCTGGAGGACGTAACAAATGAAGCTGTAAAGGCGAGTTTCATTGATGTTCTGAAAAAAAGCCCAACGAGGTCCAATGAAATTAAATCCAATAAAAAGGTTTCGAAGTTCGTGTCCAAGCCTTCGCGAAAGGACAAGGTGCCTCTCTCTCTGCTGAACAAGTGGAAACCTATCTTAAAACGGGAGGTCCAGGAGAGACTCAAACAGGTGCGTTGACCAAAAAGGTCCTAAATCAGTTTATGTTTTTGAAGAATAGTTTTATAGATTGCATGGATGAATAAATTTAATATAAATTAATAATGTCGCTACTAAAATGGAATTTGTGGGGGTTTCTATGCTAACGTAAAAGAAATTAAACTAACAATTTCTTCCCTGCATTCTTCCATCTTATGTTCGTAGAAAACCCATTACTGCCCTGCTGACAATCCAATGCTGCGTGGATATGATGTATATCATATCAACAAACAACCTTTTTTTATGATCGAGAAAGTGGAGATGTGGCTATACACGCAAGAAGCAATAGATACCATAAATATATTAATATCGTTTCTGATCGTCAAGTGATCGCTGTCCGTGTCTCTCTTTCTATGGAAGTGACAGTGTGCTGCAGCCACTTCCCACCAGGTGAATGTGTTTCAAAGAGGAGCTTAAAAACTCTCTTTATACATATTACCATCCCTTATATCATCTTGGGGAATTTTACCGCTCACAGCCTTGTGTGGGGGTCTAATTATACAGACGCCCGTGGGAGAGTGATAGAGGATATTCTTGTCTCGGGAAGCCTGGTGTTACAGAACACCGGGGGCCAAAAACACTTCTCCACCTTTTAACGCTCACAGCCTCGTGTGGGGGTCTAATTTTACAGACGCCCGTGGGAGAGTGATAGAGGATATTCTTGTCTCGGGAAGCCTGGTGTTACTGAACACCGGGGGCCAAAAACACTTCTCCACCTTTAACTGTGTATCCTCTGCCATCAACCTAACTATTTGTAGCCCCAGCAATGCTTTTCACTTCATTTGCAAAGTTCAACAGGAACTCTGTGGCATTGATCATTTTCACATTTTGCTTTCAAAATCTCAAGATCTTCCCAGTTTAACACGGGTGCCCCAGTGGGTATTTAAACGTGCTGACTGGGAGAAGTTTCTTGAGCTCACCATATTTGAAAAGCGCTGTTCTTCCTGACATGAATTTAGAACAGGACACTTTACTTCGATGGTCATCGCGGTGGCGGGGGCTTTCATCCCTAAATCCTTGCTGAATCCACGCTACCATCCAGTTACCTGGTGGAACCAGAAGTGTCGGTTAGCTATTTATGACCGTTGAAGGGCACTTCGTCTCTTCCATTGACGTCCGACTTTGTAGAATTTTGAGTCATTCCGGATTCTACGTGCTTGAGCTCACTGTGTAATTCGTGGAAGCAGAAGAGTGTCTTGGAGACAGTTCATTCAAACCATTATAATTTCAACTTCTTCGACTAGGGTTTAGCAGTAGCAGTCATAACCCTACACATAATATCCTGCCATCGTGCATAGTGGTTCTCTTGTTTCCTCTCCTGTGGAATTCTTCAATGTATTGGGCTCAATGAATTCTGTAATCTCTGGCACTTCGAGCTACTCTAACGAGCTCGCAGTGCATAAGCAGAACATTGAGCCCCATATTATTGACTTTGGTCAGAGTCGGGGGGAGTAGACTATAAGTTCCCCTTTGTTTTAGATAAACTGATCTATGTTCTATCCCAGGTGGGAAGCACAGCTCCGGCACTAATTACGTTCACTATGAAATGTTGTGCCAGTTATCCTCTGATGAACAGACTCTCCTTTGGACCTCTACAATAGTATTTGCTAATATCAACAGTTTTCATCACTATGGTGGCAGGCAACCATTATTCCTTAAATATAATTGGCAAAGATAAATTAGAGCCAACCAGCTACAGACCCCATAGCCTTGACTTGTTGTGTATGCAAAATATTAGAAAAATAATAAATAACCGATTTAAATGGTATTTATAATCCCGCAATAATATTAAATGTGGTTTTATCCGTAACCTATCCACGGTGGATAATCTGGTTAAACTTTTGACAGAAGTTCGTGACACCTTATTCCATAAACAGCACCCTTTGGCTGTCTTCTTTGATTTGACGAAGGCGTACAACACCACCTGGCGTATAAAATATTGAAAACCATTAAAAATTGGGGTTCAGAGGGGACCTCCCCATTTTATTACTAATTTTATGTCAGATAGGTACTTCCGGATAAGGTTGAATAATGCCTTATTTGAAGATTTTATTCAAGAAAGTGGGGTGCCTCAAGGGAGTATTTTAAGCTTTACGTCGTTCACTATTGCTATAGATAGCATTGTAGACAATGTGCACCTACCTGTCCATTCATGCCTTTTCGTGGATGGCTACGTAATTTATTGCAGTTCAAGTCTCCACAGGGTTGAACGTTAGATACAACTCTCTGTCTCTCTATGGGCGTAGGCATCGCGTAATTGCTATTGCTCTTTTGCAGCCAAGACGACGGTCGTCTACTTCCATAGAATAAGTGGTTTAAGCCCATCCACCAATATGTTAATGGATCATGCTATTTTACCAGTCTCAGCAAGCGTAAATTTCATGGAACTTTAATTTAATTTTAAATTAAAGTGGGCTCCCCAAATCAAAGACCTAAAGGCGAAGAGTGTCAAAGCCCTCAATTTGTTTAAAGTATTTAGCGGCCGCTCTTGGGGTGCTAATAGAGAATTCTTAATTTTCCTCTATAGGTCCTTGGTAAGATCCAAACTTAATTATGGCAGCCTTTTATATGGTTCCACTAGATCTTCAGCATTAAAGATGCTAGACAGTTTTCCCCGTAGGTGTATTTGACTGGCTACTGGTGCTTTTCGTACCAGTCCAGTCGTCAGCATCTGTGCCGACGCCGGTGAGCCCCCTCTCTCTTACCGGCGGTCCTATCTTATAATATCTTACACTACGTGTCAAAGTTCCATTGCACGCGAAAACACGTTGCTTACCGTCCTGTTTTCCATCCCCCCCAAACGTGTTTTTTATGAAACCAAATTACGTAGGATGAGGATGGTTGGGATCCGGATTGTAATGGTTTTTTTTACACATGTGGGTTAGTCCTTCTGAAGGCTATCGCTACCTCTCTAAGGTGAGTTTCTCCCTGGACGTTTCACACAATGTTCTTATACGTGGATACTAATATAGTATCGTGATATCGATATTGAAAAGTTATTATAGATATGGTATATAGTTAAATCGATTGATTGAAGCAGTTCCGTGCCCATTCGTTAAGGCGCTAGTGTGTTTGTTTTAACGCTATAGGGGCGCTTATATTCCTTCCTTTTTTTTAATGGTTTAAGTGTT
>CABFWB010005383.1:0-18094 GCA_902151455.1 Timema bartmani | reverse complement strand
TGCTATTCTTGCAGTAGACTAGACTGCAGAGAGATATAAGTTCGAATCTCGGTTGGGTCCACTGAGGTTTTTTCACCAAAATGGTTTTACTTTTTCCCTTCACGCAAATGCAGACACACTTTAAATTATCCTTCCTAAAACCATTAGAGTAATTAGTACGTAAGCGTATAACCCGAACGGATGGTAATATGCGGTGCTAAAAAAAACCCACACAAAACCGGACTATTATGTTAGTTAATATCTCAGACCTTGCCCGTGGCTGACTATCAACCTAACTAAACCTAACAAATCCTGATGGCTCTAGTTTTGTAATGTGTTTCTAGGGTCGAAGTCCCGGCTCTCGGCTGAAGCGCAGTCCGTCTTCCGATCCTGAAGAGTACGAGGAAGAGACCAACAACGTGTGGGACGATGACACTATGATGACGTCACAAGGGGCAGGTGTCACACCGCGTAAGACGAAGCGCCTCCATCGCAACACCTGCAGGCGGAGGCCTTTATATGTTGACTTTTCGGAGATCCATTACGACACTTGGATAGTAGCACCCAACGGCTATGAAGTGGGTCTCTTGTTTTATAAATAGCTATCTTTAAAATAACCTATTTTATGTAGATTTTATTTTATTTTAAATCACTAACTCAAATTTACAAAGTTACACAGTGACAGCATGCTCAACTAGCATGCTTATCATTGACCCGAGAAGTCAAGATTAGGTTCGAATCCCGGCAAAATGCAGTGGAGTTGGCTTGCAATGGGGTGTACCTATTATCTCTTTAAAATTCACATTTCTCATTTTGTACACTCAAACTAATGTAGGGTGCAGATAGCTCTAATGCCTAGGAATAAAAAACTAATCAAATTTCGCAATTTTAGTTTAAAACTTGAAATATTAACCTCTACTAACATTCCCAGTAGCAATAAATATTCAAATAATAAAATTAAATATCTTGATGGCCCTTCTTGTAAATTCAGATAACCAATGGTGTGGTTTTACTAAAATAAGTTGTTGCACGCCGTAAAAAGATAAAACCTAGCGTATAATCTGTCTGCATATTATCAAATTATATGTACATTGTACACTCCATATAAAATGATTTAGTTTAGGGAGCAGACGGGGAGGGAGAGAATCAATTTATTTAAGAGGGAGGAATTGGGTGTTTAAGAAGGGATATGGTGGAAGTTGTAATAAATGTATTGTTTATTAGTTAACGAATATCATCACAAACGCTGCAAATCATTGTTATAACTGAAGTAGACCACATATTAATAAATTTAAATTAGTTAAAATTACACGTGTAATCGAACCCGGGACCTTTGGCTTAGCGCACCAATGCTCTACCTCTGAGCCATCAAGGATTCGTATCGTGTTCAAGGTCATTTATACACCAATAGTTTAAGGCTGAGTTTGTGATGGACTTGCGTAAATCGTCAGCTATATACGAGCGAACAATAATTAATGTTACCCACTTCGGTGGCCACATGGTTTAAGGCGCTACCCTCGCAATAGACTAAACTGCCGAAGACTGGGAAACCGGGGTTCGATCACGGTCGGATGTACTGAGGGTGGTTTTTCCTTGAAGGTTTTACATACTACCTCCACGCAAATTCGGGTATACTTCCTCTAAATTCAACCTTCCTAATTCGACAGTGTAATTAGTACTTAGGCGCAGTAGCACCGACTTCAGGGAGGTAAGGTGATTTTTGCAAACCCATTTTGGCCCCCAGCCCCCCAAAGAAAACTCTCCACGTTTGCATTTTATTCATGTGTAGAACAGTTTGTTGACAAATGTGCTACAAGATACAGGATGATCCAAAAGTCAAGCAACCCAAAGAAAAAACTTATATTTTGTGCCATATAATATATACATCTAATGTAAACCAAACAATAGACCATAAGTAAATCACAGACGGTGTTGAAAGTGTGATATTCCTTCTCTTTAACAAAAATTCACTCGTTTAACCATATTTATAGACACACGACGAATCATTGCCCGGGGTATGGTTGTAATGCATCTCTCAATGTTGGTTTGCAGTTCAGCCAAGGTTCAGGGGTTGTTTGCATACACTGTTTGTTTTAAGTTTCCCCACAGAAAAAAATCAGATAGAGTTAGGTCTGAGGAACGAGGTGACCACAAACCCTTAGAAATCACACGATCACCAAAAAACTCAGCCAACATTGTCATGGTGGAATTGACTGTGTGTGCAGTGGCTCCATCTTGCTGAAACCATCAATCACGTTCTGTTTACTTCAGTAATGTAATAAACTGAATAACAAATTCCTGATTAAGTTCAGCACTAACAGTTTCTCTAAAGAAAAGAAGACCCACCATCCTGCGACGGTAAATTTCACATCACACTCCAATCTTCTGACTGTGTAAAGGCACCTCATGGAAAACGTGTGGATTTTCAGAGATCCAAAACCTACTGTTCTGACTGTTTACTTAACCACTTAAATGAAAACCATGCCATGGTCTTAAAATAATGTTTCAAAATTAATACTCGTTCTGCTCGTGAAAAAACTCATCTTACACTTTCAAATGCTGTAACTCAACTGGCTAGACCTAGTGTTTGTCTCAAGGTCACACTGCCTGTACAACACCCGGCCAACATTACAGTGTTCCATACATTTAAACATGTTCATTTTCCATGTTCTTCTGTGACAAATATCCTCGGAAAAACAGGGTTGCGCGACTTTTGGATCAGCCTGTACAAGTGTTTCTTGATTTTTAATAATAATTTGCATTGTCAACAGTTTATAGAACCTACCTTATAAGTATCCTAGGCCTTGGCTACGATACAGGCGGCGCGGCGAGCGGCAAGTGGTAGAGAAGCAGAGCGGCGCCGCTTAGGTTTTTGTTTGTGTTGCTTGATAGGGAAAGTGACGTTTCCTAGCCATGATAAACGAGTGCGGCAAGGCGTCACCGTTCGCCGCTCACATGGCGCCTCTTGCCGCAGGTCCAAGACCGTTCAGGTTTCAGTCTAGTTCGAGATTTCGTCAGTGAACCTTGTGTCCTCAAAAAGGAAATCCTGCAAGGAGAGTAAATTGAAGGATGGTGAAGTGCAGGTGTCATGTGACCAAGTGACAATGTTATCTGGTGAAGTACAAGTTTCATAAAAAAAATATAAATAAAAAGTTTAAATCCTCACGTAAATTGACATACAAGGAGTGTGAAGTTTTGATCTCGGAGGTGCAGTCGAGGCCATGATTGTGGAATGATTGCCACAATGATTTTAAGAACACTGTCATAACGAGGAAATTCTGGAATGAGGTTGGATCATCAAACTTACCAGGTAATTTAATATTAATACTTTATTAATATTGAACATAACATACTTATGAAGTATTAAAATAAATCTTGACCTAACCTAACCTGACCTAGCATAAACTAGCATAACCTAACCCAAGGGTGTCAAACTCAGATAGGTGTGAGTTCCGCATTATATAATTAAGGGAGGATTGCAGGCCGCATATAGGATTTTTATTTTTAGATCATAATTTATTTTATACTTTATACAAAATTTGTAAAAACGTTTGTGTTTCAACCGTTCACTTTTCAACTTTGCGAGTTTATCCTGACGAGCTTGACCATTATATTTTTCATGGGAATCAATGGTTTGTCTCGTAATGGCGCCTCACGTTATATTCCTTTATCACAGAGATAACACAAATACAAATAAGACAAATTGATTTCCTGATGCTTTCATTACTAGAGCTACCACACTCCATTAAATATTCTACACTTCATAACAACTTTTCTTTTAATACCATTTTGTTAATATGTAAAAGAAAAAACAAAACAATTCTTGTACAATTACTTAGAACAAACTGTTGGGAGGAGGACACGCAGGTACGTTGAGAGTTTGATGTGAGGGGGTTGGGAGGTGTCTCAGAAAGCTAACGAGGAGGAAGAGTTCCCGGAAACGAGGTAAAGTGTAGGGCCGGTTTTGATTCTACCACGGGCCGTATGTTTGACATCCCTGACCAAGACTAACTTATAATATTATAACCAAACATTTGGTGGTGTCCATCTCACATACGCTACTGATTGAAATAGTTTTGAAATATCTTGATTCCGTAGGTTCTTAGCTTAGCCTCCGAATTATAATATTATAACCAAACATTTGGTGGTGTCCATCTCACATACGCTACTAATTGAAATAGTTTTGAAATATCTTGATTCCGTAGGTTCTTAGCTTGGCCTCCGAAACACCTCGAGAGTGTGGCCTAGATTATCACCCCTCTCCCCTCCGCTCACCCCACCGAGGTACGATATGTTGTCCGGGTCGTTGATGCCATCTCTTTCTCTGATGATGTTGTGCAATATGCAGGCGGCTTGGACAAGCAGGCTTACTTTTTGCCATTGTTGGTATTTCCAAAGCCGTTCCTAGAAATCGCCATTTGGCCCTTAGAATACCAAAAGCACATTCTATAGTTTTCTAGGTTGTTATTGAATATCTCCTCCCCTTCAGTTATATTCTTACCAGGATAAGGACACATGATGTAGCTTTTTAAGGGGAAAGCTTCATCTCCTATAAAAACATGTGGCACGTTTATGTTTGTGCCAGGCAGGCTCTTGCTTGGAGGAACATTGAATTGGTTGTTCTGCAACCGATTGAACAGTTCTGTTGCTATAAATATCTCTCCATCACTTTGTTTTCCTCTTGTGCCTACATAAACCATCATGATTTTTTTTATAAGCGTCAGCAATACCCACTAGCACTATAGAAAAATACTTTAGGTAGTTAAAGTAACTTGAACTGGAATGCGGAGTGCACTTAACTTCACAACGGTGCCCATGAATGGCCCCAATGCAGTTTGGAAATTGCCAGAGAGTATAATATCCTTCTGCCACTTGCTTCAAATGTTCTTCGGTTGGGGAAGACATTTCTTCTTGCCCAAACTCTTGCACAAATGCTGAACATGTTTCATAGATGATCATGCTCAAAGTACGTCTCAAAAACCGGAATTCAAATGCTAGGTGTCTAAACGTCGCACCAGTTGCCAAGAACCTGAAAAAATGCACACAATTATATTGACATTTAATTTTTTATAATATACATCTATCATTTACACATATAAATACACACAAAACATATACATAAACATGTACATATTAAACATTTTAATATTACTTTACATAAAAATACCAGTACTACAAAGAATATATCTCATTCTCTGTTCCAGGAGAGGACACCAAAAGTAAATTGAAAAACTTGAAAGACAAATTCCGTAAGCTAATGCAAAAACCACCCCTAAGATCTGGTTCAGCCACTGGTATTCAAAAGCCTAGTTGGAATATTTTCGAATTAATGCAATACACGAGAGATGTTGTTATTCCCAGCCCTATGGTTGGGAACCTAGCTAAATACGAAGAGTCTGAGGATGACGATAATCGTGATTCTGCTTCAGATATTGAAGAACACGGTCCATTAGAAACCATCCTACAACCAGATACGGGAAGATACAACCCACGACCAGACAAGGGGAGATCTACAGCATCAACTTCTCGAGAAATTGTAGATAGATTCCAACCAGACACGGGAAGATACAACCCACGACCAGACAAGGGGAGATCTACAGCATCAACTTCTCGAGAAATTGTAGATAGATTCGCGCGACCCCACAGATATAAAGCCAGTTCCAATATTAAAAGCGAAATGGAGAATAAACTAATTCAACTAGAGGAGAGAAAATTAAACGCTATTTTAGGTTTGCAGGTGCAAAAGTAGATGGGAGATGACTATCATTTCTTGGTAAGCTTATTACCATTCATCAAAGGATTAGATCCCATGGAAAAACTTGAGCTCCTTTTCCAAATACAGAACAGTGTAATGGAGGCATACCGAAAACATGAGTCCCAGAGGGCATCTGTGAACATTAATGGATCCAATTATCTGAGCTATCAAAGTGAAGAGTCATCCACTTCATATGTCACCCAGACATCAACATAGCCAGCTATGGATTCTCGTGGCTATAACTATCCAGGGACATCCTCTTCAGATACGGGTTTAAGAGCCTCGCAGTTTTCAAACAAAAGTCAGTTCACCACTTTACAGGCAATGGAACTTTATGAAGAATCCAGCTTCGCCCCTTTACACAACTATTGAAAATGCCTGTATTCAGTTTAAATTGAGAAATCGTAATTAATTGTGTTATCATTTAAATGTTAGTTTTTTTAATGTAAGATAAAACTATTCTTTCATTTGTATCATTAAAAAAAGGTTTCCATTAACCATATACTCTAAATTATGTGCCCACTATTCCAGTACTATCAGCCTTATTTGTGGTATATCTTAAAGGGGTGTTCTAACGTGCCTTAGTGTTACAACAAGCCACTCCTCTGGTGTGACTTGGTTTGAAAGGCTCATTCTTTTCTTATTCAAACGAGGCACCATCCTTTGTAGTATAAAATCAAACGTTCCCATGGACATTCTTGTATACTTGAAAAAGCGGCTTTCGTCTTCTCTTAAGCAACGAAAGAGATGGTGATATTCTCCATAGCTAAGCCTACACTTATTGATAGGGTGCACACCATACTTCCTCCTAGCTCTACACAACACGCGTCTCTTCAGTAAAGTATTTTCACTTAATAACAGCAGCTGCACAAGTTGCTCGGAGGACTCCATATTGGCAACTGGATGAAAGTACTGCATGAAATGTGGGAAATTACCGCTTTTATTGTAGCCGGCACCGCTTACCGCATAGCCGCCCTGCCGCTCTTATCGTACCCGGGGCCTAACACTTGGAAGTTGCCTGGTTCGCACATAGATAGCTGTAGTGTATGTTCGTGAACAGCATAAACTCGAAGGGCCCGAAATCGAGCGCTGCTATCAAGTACAATTGCGGTATCGACTCAGCAGTCGATACTCGATAGTTACATCCACTACTGTTTCCAGCGTATGGTCCGGGTCAAGTCGATACTAAATAAAACTAGTTTAATAACCACTTCGAGCGCTTAAGTCACTGTTCAAATTCCCACTATGTGAATTTCCAATTCTTTTCACTTTTTATTGTTTATGTCGTGCAGTATCGAGTCAAGTCAGTTTTCAGTTCTGTCGTCGTTGCTGTGTCACGATTAATAGCATAAATAAATTATCAGTATATTTATTTATAATTCACAAATTCCCGAAGCAATGGACAGATTTCTGATTATAGGTAAGATCAAGGGGGTGGAGGAGAGTCCACACATGCTCCCCCCCAAAAAATCATCTTGGAGTCGGCGCCATTGCGATAGGCGCATGACCCGAACGGGTACTATATTATAGTGATACTATACTATTGTGTTTAATTTCTAATTTCGCATTCGTCAGTATTTTTAGTGTGTGTAAACTGTGCAGGCGTTCCAGTGCGTGGGCAAGTGTTTCTTCCCCGTGAGCGAGCACTTGTCTCCGACCAAACACGCCATCGTGCAGACACTTTTACACAGTGTTACTCCCTCCAAGACTGCCAGGGCATGTTGTGTCCCCACCAGACTCGAACCCATTTCTGTGCTGTACATGGATCACCGCGGGGTGCTCACCTATCGCTTCAGTTACCACGACATGGTGGTGGCAGAATGTGGCTGTCGGTGACAGTCTTGAACGGTTGCTTACTATCTTGATCATCAGTGATACCTCATCATGACTACATGGATCTAGATGAAGTTTTTAACATTAATGTATTGTGTGAAAATGTTTCTTTAAAAAGTAGTTGTTTATTGTAGCTACATATTACAACACAAATCTAAGGTAATTTTGTTCCTGCTACATACTATTATATTTACTATTCATTCCTCATCGTTCCTGTACTTCAAGGGCCACGCGTCCACCATACCCACGAAACCCCAGTTCCTTTTAAAGTTATTATTCGCACTCTCACAACAATTTTATCTTGCCATAATAGTTTAAAGAAAAATATCTTTTCGGTTTAAGTAATAGCAGGCAATGTTTTTGAAATGAAATAGTCAGGCGAGCGGCGGTCAATGCCATGCATTGTTAAACCAAACCTTCCCATCCCTTCGCCTCTTGTCCCCAAATGGCATGCAGTCAGGCGCGCGGCGGTCAGAGCCATGCATTGTGAAACAAAACCTTCCCCCCCCTTAACCTATTGTCCTCATCCTGCTTCGGCTAGCTAGCCCTGCCTATTCTTCATGTGAAGGCGCACTCCTTTCTAGGGATGGACATCGAAACATCGATGTTAACCATCGATGTTGCCATCGATGGGGGATTGGGGGTTGGGGGGTTAACATCGATGTTTTATAGCCTAAAAATCAATGTTTTTAAAAATCTCAATAATATTTAAAATCGCTTTTTCATCGATAAAACGGGTGCTTTTAGTTTATTTAACTTTTCAAATAAATTAAGTGACTGTATCTGAAGTACATTTATATTCAATAAATAAAAAACTTCAATTCAAATTCAAACAAATAATGTTTATAAAATAATACATATATTTATATATCAAATTAAAAAAATACTATTTATAAAATGGCCAGTACTTGATATTGTCTGTTCAATAATTATAAAAACCACAATCCGTCATCCACTGTTTGTAAAAACATTCATTTTGAAACCATCTTTCTTTCTAAACGGTTTCTTGTCTTTAGGCATGTTTTCGCGGTTGACCTGGTATCGATGTTTACGACTTCAGCGTTTTCGAGAATAACTTTATATCTGACTTAGAATAAAATTAAATAGCTCATTTTCTGTAGATTTGCAGTACATGTAGTAGGATTACATACATTCACCTACTAGTTGTTATATCTAGTCCACCCCAACCGTCCTTTTTGTTGAAGAAAATCATTTCAAAATCGTTTTCGCGCTCCCCCATGATCAGAACCACGTTAAAAAAAATGGGGTGTGGCTGTGTCATGGACACGGCCGTGTGTTGTACGTGAATACGTTTAAACTTAAACGAACATCGTAGCTTCTCCGAGTCAAAAGTTATACTAATTGCAAATATCGATACGCAGCAAAATAACCTCAAAATGGCGGCGCTTCCCCCTCCACCGCGCGTGATGCGTCACTGTTCTCGCTTATCGTAATGAATTCTTTGATCCTTTAGCTATCCAGTGGTATAATTTAATTCTATATGTAGAGGAAAGATTCGAAACTACAACACCAAACTGTATCCCCCGATTTTGTTATCATTAGGTTTTTTAGATTGCCCCCGTATGGTAGCAAATTTAAAGACGTAATCACGTCAAAACAAAATACCGTGTTTTATTTGTTCTATGAAATCAATTTTTTACAAGTAATGATTTTTATCATTGATTGATATAATTTTGTTAGGGGTAACAATGGTTTAAAAAAAATTGATATTGTTCATCCCTACCAACAGGTAAGCCAATAAGAACCCTCGTTTTGATATAATGTATTGTATATTATTTTTGTTGGTCAATGATTTTCAACAATCATTGTTCTTTAGCTACATCCAAGGCACATACGTCATCGATCAGCAAACATCGATGGAGCGTACATCGAACCATCAACATCGATGGTTGAAAATCATCGTCCGATAAACATTGATGCTAAAAACATCGAACCTTTCAACATCGATGGTTTTTAAAACATCGATGTTCGATGTCCATCCTTATTCGTTTCGCGCCCTAAGGTTGAACGCTTGTGAGATAATGTGTATAGCGTGAACCAGCAATAATTGTCAGTAATCCTGCATGTTCTTGCATCTTGAGGCTGTGTGTGGCGTGTGTGTTTATAATAATATTATGTAGGGTTA
Source organism: Timema bartmani (assembly GCA_902151455.1). Lineage (NCBI taxonomy): Eukaryota > Metazoa > Arthropoda > Insecta > Phasmatodea > Timematidae > Timema > Timema bartmani. Next base: position 8,381 of record CABFWB010005383.1, on the reverse strand, counting down.
TTTTAGGATACTGTTTATTTGAGTTATATGTTTTAACGTTTTTCGTAACTAGGCCTAATATGAATAGTTCAATTCAGGCGCTTAAGGGTGTATGGCCCAAAATTAATAATATAATAATTATATATATATTAGTAGGTATTCTTAAACCAAACTTGGACCAGTGTATTAAATATAGCTTAAATGAATATTTTAAGCACAGTGTTTACTCAAAGTTTGAAATTTTGGCATCTAAATGCAACAATTTTTAGAAAAACCAAATGATGCAAAGATTTCATATTTGGAATGTTAGAAGTATTTGAGGAAGTTTATTAACTGGAATAAATATTATTTCAATGAACCTTCAATTAATTGCGTAAAAAATTGCCAAATAAATTCAATATTCAATTAATTATTTTGTATACTTAAACGTGTGTAATAAATGGGGGAAGTAAATCAATTAATGCCGACTTCTTTTAACTTTATAATGGTACTTCAGTCACATTTATATCAAAACTGATACGAGCTGAGGTGCTTCATATTTTGCCCCTGGATTTTGAAAATATATCTGATACAGCCCCGCAATAGACGAAATAGAACAGCCTGGTCAGAGTAGAACAGACAACCCATCCCTTTCCACTCCAAGTCACTAGATGTCTGTCCTTGAAACCATAAATCTGTCGCTAGTGGTTTTGGCATATTAGTACAGCTTATCGCCCTGACATATCACCATCTCTCTTTAGGGATTGTTACCTGGCTCTCCACCGTTTTCAAGTCAGTGTGGCAAGTGCGATGATTGATGAAAGGATTTTTTTCAGTGTGACTGAGTGTAATTGCGTTTAATGTATTTAAAGATATGTGAAGTGTAATAATAATAATAATGGAAAACAATTTTTATTATTTTAAAAAATTGTCCCACAAAAGTTTAAAGATGGCAGAAGAGATGTAAAGGGAAAAAGGCATAAGCATTCCAAGGCAATTAAACGCTTTTACGAAGAAATTCGGAAAGCCCAAATCGCTAATAAGTTGGTGAAATGACTTCAAACCTATATTATGTTATTGAACTTAAATAATTAACTTTTTTGAAAATTCTTTTGAAATCTGGAACCAAATCTGGAACCTCCAACTTAGCACGTCAATATCTTACCACTGAGCTATCTAGGGCTAATCCTGTGTTAGGGTCATTTATCGCTTATATTTTAAAGGTTGGTCGGTAATAGATGTGTAAAATCTTCGGCCATTCAATAACAATCCGAAACACACTACATCGTTGATCCATGGTATATTTATGCTGCCGTTGGAACAATTTTTATTAATTTCAAATACCCGCCTCGGTGGCGTAGTTAGCTAACACGCTAGTCGTGTTGAGCTCGACTGCCGAGGACGGGGAGATCGAGGTTCAAATCTCGGTCGGGTGAAATGGGGGTGGTTTTTCCTAAATGGTTTTCCACTTTCCCTCCAAGTAAATGCGGGTTCACTTCCCCTATATTCAACCATCCCAATTCCTAAACCATTAGCGTAATTAGTACTTAAGAGTATAATCCGAACGGGTAGTAAGACTCGGTACTAAATAAAAAATAAAAAATATTAATTTCAAATGGTTTCTTGAGTATAATTTTTAAAGCAGAAGTCACCAACCTTTATTTACCTGCGGACCACATAAATGTTTTACCAAGACGCCGTAAACCACTTATTAACTATTTAGCAAAAAAAATTAGAAAACAATTTTAAGAATGACCTTTTAACGAAGAATACAGCGTTAGACGTTAATATGTATGCACAATTGTGCATATGTTAAATAAATAAAGATAGATTACGATTTAGTCATATTAGCCATGAGATGAAATTTGTATGTTAATATATTAATATATAATGTTACTTTTTACCTTCTCTTTTGCTAGTACTGTGCAGAAAACAGGAGGTAAGTGTTGATTACCCTGCTTGGAGATACCCCCGTATTGTTATGTATCATCCATTGTTGCTAGTACTGTGCAGAGAACAGGAGGTAAGTGTTGATTACCCTGCTTGGAAATACCTCCGTATTGTTATGTATCATCCATTGTTGCTAGTACTGTGCAGAGAACAGGAGGTAAGTGTTACCCTGCTTGGAGATACCTCCGTATTGTTATGTATCATCCATTGTTGCTAGTACTGTGCAGAGAACAGGAGGTAAGTGTTGATTACCCTGCTTGGAAATACCTCCGTATTGTTATGTATCATCCATTGTTGCTAGTACTGTGCAGAGAACAGGAGGTAAGTGTTACCTTGCTTGGAGATACCTCCGTATTGTTATGTATCATCCATTGTTGCTAGTACTGTGCAGAGAACAGGAGGTAAGTGTTACCCTGCTTGGAGATACCCCCATGACCAGGGAGGCAATGAAATTATTTCCTGTAAACTTTAATAAACCCAGTAGATCCCCGAGAGAAATAATCTTGTGCATATTATTTACAGAGCTAGACGGATACATTAATTTGAAACCAACCCTTGATATATTAATGTTCATACATATATTTATTCATTACTATTAGTAAAGATTTATTTTAATGAATATATACTTTTTTTTAGAAATTTCATATTTACTGTTATTTCCTTCTTGTTCATATTATACTTTGATTTTGGTTGGAAAAACAGTTTAGAAAATTCAAACATATTTCTTTGCGGCCAACATTGCTAACATTTCTCTATATTATTTGTGTTATTTTATAGGTATTGATATCTATCAAAAGTGACAGCTGCAGATAACATGACTTGGTATACATATATTTAAATTGTTTAAGTAACTTTTGAAACTAGCTTCTACTGTTCTTCCTAGAAAAATAATACTATACAAACTATTACATTTACTGTTCGTTCCTCCTTGTTACTGATAATTTCTGTTCATTCCTTTCAATTACTATTAAAATTACATTTTGTTCATTCTAGTTCTTGTTAAATACTTATTAGAAATACTTTTTTTTTATCTTGCCACAAACTGACTATTACGATTACTATTAATGTAATTCTTGTTCAATACTCATAGTTACTATTGTAACATTTCTTTTGGTATGCTAAAATTCTTAGAGAGTTTACTAGAGCAAAGAGATTAGGCTTATTTATAAAAATAAAGTACGAATGAAATGTGTATTTTCTGTTATTGTGAATGCTTGTATTTTTATTATTGATAAATAATAATTGTGTGCTTTTGTCAATGCCCTATCACACACTCTTAAGTCCCTACACTTCAACTTGTCTGGGTGTGTTCATTTATCACTAAGTGCATTCTTGCCAATGTGAGCCAGTAAAACAAGCTTAACTGCTCAAATTTCAATTACATCCCCACAGAAAAAAAAAAGTCATGTTTTATGAAAGAAAAAGGGTGGGTTCTACATTTCTGTACAAATTTTGATTCACTTGAGCTTCACTTTGATTTCAAAAACAAGTGATGAAATCTTGATCTGTACACTTCATTATCCTGAAAAGTAGCAGCTTACCTTAAGACATTACACTATGCCTTCATAAGCTGCGCCATAGTGGAAATATGTAAGGTAAGCTGCTACCTTTCAGATTGAACAAAAGATGTATTGGCATATTTGTATGTATTATATATTTCGTATAAGCTTTCAACTGAAACGTATCAAGTTTACCCTTCACGTTTCCACTATGGTGGAGCTTATAAGATAGGGCCATAATGTAATCCGTCAAGAAACTACTGCTACCTTTCAGGGTAAAAGGAGTGCGTGTAAACACGTCTTTACAGGTAACAAATATCAACAAATTGACCCTAAAATTGTTGCATTAGCTTTGCTTATTATCTTTATAGGATATTATTATTAGTATTATTACTATTATTACTATTACTAGATCTGTGCGGGATCCCTACGGGAAAAAAATCGGGAAAATGTTTGTTCCCGAAATTCGGGCGAGAAAAAATATTTCCCAGTATTTTTCAAGAAAAAATATAAAAAAAAAACTTACAGAATCGGCTATCAAAGTCACGTTTTTATTTTATTTTATTTTATTTGAAAATATTATTAATTTATTAAATCTAAATATTAATCTTATCTTCCATTAAGTAGATGGACATTCGAAACTTCAGTAGCTTTTATTTTGTAGCTCCTTACAAGACAACTGAGCGCCATTAAATAGCATAAGCACGCTGAATAGATTTAAGGCAGGAAAACATATTTTTAGCTTAAAATAATGATGAAAATGGCTTTTAAATAACAAATTATGCACTAAATACACCTTCAACACGGTTATTTGCATACAGACACGTCTATTACCTAAATCGGTGGTTCTCAACCTTTTTTTGCTTGTGGCCTACTTCTGAGTTTCATTCATCCCTGTAGCCTCCTCCTCATATGTTTAATTAGAATATATGTAATATTTTTTAATAAAAATGTATTGTACCTTATCAACTGCTCTTTTTATTTATCATTTGTATTATTTGTTTATAATATAATACATATTAATAATAAAAACGGGTTTATTAACTACAATCTTTTTTACAATTGGATTTTTACTCATATAATATTTTGTTTATTTACATTTTACAATATATGATTAATAATTATGCTCTTAGCAAAAAAATCCCAATACTCTTACTTTAGTGAGATCCTTGCGGTTGATGAGTAGAAGCAAGTTTTTACATATCAGGCTGCAGCTTTGTTAGAGATAAACTATCACCTCTCTTCACAATATTAAGACGGTTACCATCTTTTGATAACAGATGAGAAACTATAATAAATCCACATTCAACTAGATTTGAAGTGGGAAATCCGATTTAAAAAAAAAATTTCGTCCTAGGAGGCGTTCAAGTATTACGCAATCACATTTTTTTTTACCAATTTTAACCTCTCCCCCTTTTTGCAAGCAAAAATAAGCAAATGTCTGATTCCCCTTCTTGCTTACGTAATATTTGTTACCTTTCTTTCATTTGTTCAACCATTCTTTTTTTATGCAATTTTGCTTGTAGCCTGAACAGGTAGTAAGACGCGATTATTAAAAAAAATCAAAAATTCATGCAACTTATAAATTGCTGATAAAGGAGTAAATTAATATTGAGAAAAATTGACAATTAACATTGGTATACAATACATTTAAATTTATTGAACAGGTAAAATTGAAACAAGCTATAACATTATAAAAGTTTAAAATTTCAATTTAATTTTAATTGAAATGATAAAAAATTATTAGTGAATACATGAATATTATATTTATAAAAAAAATACTCTTAACTCAATTTAATCCGATGACCAAGGTCCTTGAATTCACGTATCAACACTTTCCATTATTACGTTTCTATTTAAGGGGTCTAGGTCACTCAAGCTTTGGCTTACTTATATAGGCTTCTCCACTTCTTCCTCGTTTGGCCATTCAGCATCTTCATTGCTACCCGAAGTCCAAGCGGCTTGCGATGCACCCTCCCTCAATTTTGGCCATCTTTCTCTGTCTTACGTAAGCATTGTTCTGACCCCCCTACCTACCTTGTCAGCAAAAATACCCTCACCCTCTAAGGTGCTTACGTAATACTTGAACGCCCCCTTATCCCAAAGCTGTGGAAAGTTATTTGCAATTTCACTGCTAATCTAAAAATGTTGTTTGTCGTTTTTTAATTTAGCTTGGGCTGTTGTATTACTTTGCAGCTCAATGAGACATTCTTCTAATACGATGTCAACATCAAATGCATCTACCCCAAATGGATCCACCCCTAATCAACCATATTAATTAGTGAACAATTTTAAAAATACCTGAATTAAAGAATATAATGATTTCAGAAGCAGGCAATTAAAATAAAAAGTAGAACAACATATAGATATCTACCGTACATGAAAGTGTATTCAAACCATTGAACATAAACAAGAAAATTGGTCCATGGGAACAAGCCGTTTTTGGAAGTTTGGATTTTTTAAATTTATGGCTGCTCTATTTATAAATTTTTTAAACCAATATTTATAAAAATTACTTTGTAAGTCATTATACTTAAAATAAAACTAAACTGCTGCGTTAAGTTCTTATATTATTTTTTGTAGAAGTAGGGTATTCAAATTCTATTGAAAGCTAATAATTTATTTGTAATGAAAGTTCAGATTAATATAAAAGATAATGCTTAGTTGTCAAAAAAATAGTAGCTGGAATGTGTAACTTACCTCCAGAGTTGGGAACTGCCAAAATATTTAATCGTGCACAGAAAAATATCTTCCCTCAAACCCTATGAATACTGAACTGAAGATTAGCTGAAATTTTTACTTAAAATGTGATAGTAAAACCATAGAAAAATGAATAACACTAGAGAGAACGAAGTATAGGGCAAAACTCAGCCCAGTTTAGAACAATGAAAACTGTAGTTCTGTCATTTACCGCAGAGGAGCGTTGACAAACGTACTTTCAATTTTGAACTCGTGTTTTTGCGCCACGAAACCATTAATAATTATTAGACTTATGTTCTCAAGTAGAGGTTTTTCTTAGAGGAACTGGCAACGCTGTAAATGACCCATCACCATTGTTAAAAGATAGTAGATCTGTCCCAAAAGGAGAGTGGCGAGGAAGAAGTGCTCACAATGTCACCCATTAATGCCCTCCCCTCCTCCCCCAATCACGACTAGGATCACTTAGCCGCCATACCAAAGAGCACCAATACCAATAATTGCTAGAGAAAAAATTACTACCATCTATTCTGTAGGTAATGTGTCTGGTAAATGATGAATTCTAAGTAAGAGAGAAGTGTGCTTTTAAAGGCTACGAAAAACACGTTCTAACACTGGAAACAAATTATCAATCTTTACTTCTCCAGTTTGTGACAAATATAGGCAAAAAGTTTTAAGTTATTTTATTATTGTTTAGTAAACAAATAAATATTATATACGTTAAATACTTCTACACAAGACCACCTTACCTGACTAATTTTATTATATTTATCATATTTAAAAATAATCTCAATACCAAGACTGATCATTAATTTTAGCAAATTTTGTTAATTTAATCTTTTAATTCTTCTGAACTTTATTACTATTGAAATGTTCTGTATATATGTGTATTTCTTTATTTATCTAATGGCTTGGTATTCATAAATATTAACAAAAAATTAGTGTATTTCCTTAAACCTACTAGGTATTTAAATATTAATTTAATGAGGTAATGATAAGAAAACCAAAGCCTTTCGGAAATGTACTCTTTCTTTCTTGGCGAAGACGGAAGGCCATTATGGAAAAGCCGTCCTTAGTGTACATGAATATCTATGGTAACATAATTTACTTAAAATTTGAAATAAAGTTAATTTTTTGTGTTCGTAAACTTTATATTAATATATATAAAATTGGTTATATTAACAAATTAATGATCACTATACCACCATTTTAATTAACATTAAAACATTAGATACAAAATAACTTTGAAACATTTCAAGAAAAAATATTTAAGTTCAACCATGTCTAAAATTACGGCACTGAAAGTTAAACATTTAACATTAACCAAATTAGATTTCAATGATGTCTAAAACAAAATAGCCCCACTGCTCATAGTTACATATTTATTTCTCTTTAAGCCATCCCAAGATAGGCACCATGTGGCTGATTAAAATGTAGTAATATAAAAAAAAAATTGAAACTTCTCACCATAGACATTCTGTAGTTGAAAATTCAATCACGCAAAGACATATTTTTATATTTAATGAAAGATATGACTGTCCTTCTCACAACCTCTCCAAGTTAAAATCGAGACCCTAGTGTAAATCTTTAATAGTTCAAATTTGTAATAATTTACAGCATTGTGTCCCTTTTCCCCTCTTGATTAGAAACGTCAACATCTGGCTTAAATACCATTTTTAAAGCGACGCCAATAATAAAAAAACTAATCGTCTCCTTTAATTCTTCTAAAAAACAAAACAAAAACTTTCCAAATAAACACCAAAGAAGTGATAAAATTGAGAATTTTAGAATATTACTGAATAAAATAAAATATAGACAGATACTAAACCATATATATAAAAAAATCAAACTCTTAAAACTTCTTGTAAAATATAACCTTCCTAACCCTTAAAACTATCAGCGTAATTGGTACATAAGTGTATAACGCGAACGTTTAGTAAAACGTGGTGTTAAAATATATATCAACCACGTGAATGTAGTTATTATTGGGTGACCTGGCAGTCTAGGGGTAAGGTGTAGGACCTCTGTGCTGGAGGTCCGGGGTTCAATCTAGGTCCCAGCATATATTTATCTGATTGCCAAACCCTTCCTTCACCTCTGGGGCCAAGGGGTGGGGAGGGGGCCAGAGTAAAGTTAGGGGTGTGATGTTATTTTTGTTAAAAGAATTACTTATAATATAAATTTAATAGTCAGTTGTCTCAATTCTTCAAATATATAATAACGTTGACAATTTTACTGTTTATATGTTTTAAATTTCATTCACAACTCCTAAAGTTT